>OV651826.1:24829394-25006907 GCA_927349885.1 Psylliodes chrysocephalus | reverse complement strand
AGACGGTAGTTTATAGACACAACTACCACTTTGTAGAATGTAGCCATAATATGACCAGGAAATGTATTAGATGCTCCATGTATGAAATCTCCCCCATGAATATATATCATTACTGGATATTTATGACCTGTTCCTTCAGTCTGTAACAATTTTATATCAAAAATTTCAAGTCAAATAAAATTAAATGAAAAATGTCAATAATAATACAAAAAAGAGAAAAATTAAACATGATGCTTTGTATTTACAAAATGGTATCTGCCAGGAATCCATTTGGTTAAAAGAGTTTGTACCTCCAAATAGTTACACTTTTTTTATAATTATTTTCTATTTCATTTTAAAAATATACAAGAAATGTTCCTAGCATTTATAGATAAATACCAATGACAGTAGAATATATATTATCATAAATAAATACATTTACAAATCTTATACTTACAATGTCAGGTGTGAACACATTTAGATACAGGCAGTCTTCATCTACATCTCTTATGCCTAGAGTAGCTCCTGTATATTTAGCAGGCTGAGGACATGCTGGGCCAAAATCTACAGCCTGCATGATCTGCCAACCTCGATGCAATCTGGGAGGCTAAAAATCAATATAATTAAAAATCAAAATGGGCAAATAAAAAATACTTTACCTTAAATCTTCCTTCGAGAACAGGGGGCTGAGCATAAGGAATGCCCAAAAATGCAGAAGCAACACCTTGTTGCCTTTCAATAAATTCAGCTCCAGGTCTATACAAAGAATCTGGATCTGGATTATCAAACAAATACACTTGGAAACCTTGAACACTTCCATGTGTCGTTTGTACAAATACATCTCGAAGTTTTTCCCTAGTTTGTTCTCTTCTTTTTCCTTGCAAATCTTCTCTCCAACTACCCAATATGCCTGGTAAAATTGGTTCAGCATTACCAGCCTGAAATGAAAGTTTAATGAGAATGAAGAATAATATGTCACTATAATAAATTTAGTTGTTATACTGTCTGATAAGTACTGTACTATCATATTGCACCAGAATACTTTTCAACAACAACGATTCTTATAATAAAAGAGGTACAAATAACATCTATATATATCAAAGTAATATGAAATTTTTATTCTCTAAAGATATCAACAATTCAATAAACCCCCTATATCTATATGGAAATCAACTACTGTAAAATGTTTTAAAATTAAGCTAAAGGAGTTTATCAAAATTTTATAAATTCTAATAACAAGTAAATTTGTTTTGTATTTGGCATTTGAAAATGTTTATGTACTTATGTTAGTAGTTTTCATTTGAGATATAAAGGACCTGTTTTCTTTCTTTTCCTACATTTAATACATTAACTAACACATGGCTACCCCAAGTTTAAATGTAAATGCAGCAGCTTGAGGATCAAAAACAAGGCAATTTGAGTAAAAAAAAACAATCGTATAAAATTAAGAGGGATTTTCAGTGAAATCACATAAAACAATTTTTAAAGTTTTAACCTTAGTGGTTTCCCCATCTTTCCCCATCGGTAAAATCTTATTTTTCTCACATGTACCTACATTAGGATTCCTAATTTAATAAAGATCTATCTATAATCAAATTATACACTACAAAATTTCTATAAGGTTAAAGAGAAACATGGGATTGTGTTTTTATTTCCATTTTTGTGAACATGAATTTCAATTACAATTAAAGTACCAATTTGTCAAAACAACTTGAATAAAGAAACTAAAGGCAATTTAGTAAAATAATAACAAAATTATTGGACAAGTTCATTGCCTGTTTACACCTACTCAGATAATAATATGTAACAATTAAAATGAATCATCAACTTCTAAGAATAAATTAAATAATGATCTTAGCTTTTGGCATTAATCATATATAAATTGGTTAGCATTCAATAACAATTATTGATTGATAGAATTATCACATATTTTGAGTAAAATAATTTATCTATTTATAAATAAACAGCAGTTGTCAATGTTTACTTACTTAAATTTCAAAACATTAATTAAAAAACTCACTCTATCGTATGTAAATCTTTCATCCTGTCCTCTTATTCTAGGATCTCCTGGTCTACCTTGATCGTAATTATTTATGTTAGAATTTTGTCCATATCTTCTACCTTTATAAATATATGTAGCCCTGTAATCATTGTTCGAATACGTATTGTATGGCAATTGTGGCCCATATTCGTTGTATGGATTTTGAACATTTTGGGGATATCGTGTAGGATACCTTGGATAGTCGTCATATTGTCCTAAAATTTCACTTAAAAAAACTATAACTAATAACAATATAAAATCTAACTGCCCTTTAATGGGCGGCGCCATGTTGGTCATGTTTTGATTTTTGTTATCAGATTGACAGTATGTCAGAAATGTCAGGCAACCATCAATGAAATATAATTATATAGATTGCTCATCCATTTGCAAATAAGACTACGACTGGACAGAACCATTCTAGCCCAAATGTTTTAAAATAAAATTTGGTTAAAAATTAAATAAATGGGAACGCAGGCGGATTTCTTGTTTGTGGAAATCTGTCTGTATGGAAACTCAAAATAAGAATATATGAAGAAAAAAAAGCAGATTTTCTGTTTTAATACGCAGTGTGTGAATTTAAATTTTACCTAGTTCATAGTGTAAAAAATCGGTACAGTAAAATAAAATAAGTGTGTCATTTTTAGCAATGCTAAAAAAATTTCTGCATAAAATATCAAAATTTCATTTATTTTAATAAAATCCTCTTTTTAATTTTGAACGTTATTGTTTTAACAAATATCATTAGAATACAATTTAAACAGGTAAATAAAGGTTCTATAAAATAACTAGATCAGTAAACATTGTGTGTTATTCGCTAAGGGCCGATTCCACCGTTGTGTTAAACGGAGATTAAAATTACATTGTTAATGTAAAAATGTCATTTTAAACTTCGTTTAACAAACCGGTGGAATCGGTCCTTAGATAATGAGAAAACTTTCTACCAGCGAAACCCGCTTTTCGTTATTTAATTTATATATGGACTAGCAATCTATTGACAATATATCATTGGCAATCGCTCACCACATATCGTTTTGTCTTCCATCTGTGAGAAATTAACAGAACTATTTAATTAATAACTTCAAAGCTAGATGGCACGGTAAGTTTCAATTTTATTGTACCATTTTCAATGCAAACACGTACAATTTTCTCTATGAAAGAACATTTAATTAATTTCAGTTCTTTACAACTAGATGTCACTATTGGTTACAATCACCTAGTGCCATTTTCGATTCAAAATTTTAATCTATAAACTAAAATAAATTCTCAAAAATGAAAATATTAAATAAAATAAAAAAGCCAAGTAGAGAATATTTAAAAAAAATGATTCGTTATGAGAAACTGCAATAAATTAAAAGGGTAAAATGTTCGACTTACCTCAAAAAGCCAGAGTTCAGTTAAGTTCGTACTATTTTTTTTAAAAACTACAATACCTTTATGGTCATCTTTTATAGGATATTTACCTGAATTAAATGCAAGAATTTTTTTTAAATTAACTAAACAGCTACTCACACAAATCTGTAAATAAACCATAAAAATACCTGTCAATATTTTATTATTATACTAGCAAAAAACCAGTATTAATTATTGAAAAAAAAAAAAAAAAAAAAGTTTATGCTCCAATGGCGGGTAACAAAAATACTCGAAAAACAAGTAGTTTTTTTTTTAAATAAAAGAATGCAGCCTTTTTTATTAATAAGTAATTTATTAAACAATGAAAGTTGAAAAAAAACGTTAAATTCACGAGAGCAGCTTTTTTTATGTAGTTTTGATAGACTAAATCATCATATTTTTAATCATTATAATATCTAAAGATTTATTTCAATCCCTGTCCCAACCATTTTCTATGAAAATAATAAAAACAATACCTGCTTTAACAAAATATTTAAAAATAACTTTTGTCTGAACATAAAATTGTAACTACACTCATGAATTTATAAAAATCAATTAGTAAACTTTACAGTAACATTCAAGACCATTTTTGTAAATGAATTCATTTTATACAGTAATATACTTACCTTGGAGTGAGAAAGCTTATTTAATACTTTCACTGCTATACTATTTGAGAAATTATAAAAAAATCTGTGCATGTAATTATTTTATTTTATAAAATGGACATCTACAAAGTTTTATGTTAAACGCAATGCAAAGCATCCAAATACATTCATCTACAGTCAACCGATTTAGACAACTATAAATATATTATGTAAATACATACATAATGACAATTCTGTATAAACACTGATCCCTTATAATTAAGTGATGAACATTAGGAAAAAAATGGCTACATAGGAGATGTGATGCATTTTAGAGAGAACAATTCGAACTGCAGGTTAGGTAGATATTAAATCCACCCTATACGCATATATAAACTTTTTGTGACCAAAACCATTTAAAAATATAACCTTTATACACAATCAATTGGTTTCTCTCTAAAATAACAACCATTGAAGGATTTCAATGCCATGCCGATATTAAATTGATAAAATAGATGGAAATAACCTAATTAACTGTAAAGAGAAAGTCTATTATAACCACAATAACACAAAGGAAATTAATACTTTCTAATTCCCGAATTAAATCTAGTATCAGGATAACTGTTTATGCCAGGAGGTGGTGGGCATACTGGTCCTAGATTAGCATTGGTAGAAAAAGGTCTTGCAGATGATGGTTGAGGTGGCCACCTAAAAAATCCCACCTCTTATTAAACACAACCACAATTTATTAAATAATTTATATCTGTTTTTAATAAGATTCACCCAAGTTTTTTTGTTGTTGTGTAATAATAATTCAAGTAGAATACTGATTTTAAAACTCATGAATCCTTACCTATTTATGAGGAACAAAATCTTCATTATGATTAAATAATGTACAGATATCCAAAAACTTGATTTAAAACTAAAGAGTGATGTATTTACAGTCTGACGGTTCTTTACCACATCAGGTGAAATTATTCAAAAAGGTGAAGGATTATACTTTCCCACTAGGCTGGGTAAGCGCTTTTTCGTCCTTCAAAAAAAAAAAAAAAAAAAAAAATCAGGTGGAAAACTATAAAATATAACTTCTAAAGATTTTCGTCCAATAGTATGATCGAAATCTATAACTAGAAATCTAATTAATGTTAGTGTGAAAATTTTAACTACATAAAATAAAAATATTAGGAAAAAAACTTTTGCAGAACTAACTGATTTAGAACTTTTCAAAGTCGCGGTTTCTGAAAATTGATAAAAAACCTTCAGACAATAATTATGCTACAATAAAATTTACCTTTCTGGACCGGAATTCCTCCAAGCATCCTTTTCAAGGAACTTTGGTGCAGCACTAGCTCCAAAAGGTTTCTGTACTTGATTAACCCAGCCACTACTATTTGGCCTGCCATCGAAGCTTCTCGGGCCAGAATCTGAAATAAATAAAACAATTAGACCCAATTTTATTATTAACAAAAAAACCTTACCTCTAGAAGACATGGGTACAACAGGTTTACCATCAGTCATAGGTCTTCTATCGTCCCTTCCGCCCCTGAAATGCGGGCTCCTTTCGCGCCCCCTTTCTCTATCTTCATACCTAACATCCTTTGGTCTACTAGAAGGTGCATCTCGCCCTCTGATATCTCCTCTGGAATCTCTGTTGTCGTAGGAGGGCCTACCTTCATACTTGTTGCCACTTGAGGCGCTTCCAGCACCGGGTCTACCAATTGGAGAAGGCCGGTTTGCGCCATAGTCACGTCCACTTCGTTTATCTCCGTAGCTAGAATCACGTTTGGAATCAAAAGGCGGCCTTTGCTTTCCGTACGAGTCTTTGGAGCTGGGGAATTTTTTAGGACTTGGTTCTCTGGGCTTTAGACTGCAAAAAAAAGTTCTATAAGTTGGTTTAATGAAATAGCGTTATTTCGGGATACTTGAGATGGCCACGTGACTTAAAAAAACACTTGAAATTATGTTAAATTAATCTGGCAACGTTGCATTTCGAACGACTCTCCGCCCATCGAAATTGTTCTTTCTATACCAGGATATCCAGGAAATGTTTCAGGTACCGTTTAAACCGAAAGTAATTAATTTTGTATCAACTGCAGCTTAGAATTATTTTTACTTTTTTATACTATTTTTACTTTCCTATAGGAATGATTTTTGACCTCGAGTTTTTGACGGATTTTTACGTTTTAGGGTCCCCTGAATCCGTTTTGACTATTTTTGCGATCATGTCTGTGTGTATACTCAATAACTCATGAACGGATACAAAAAAAACACCAAATTTTAAACTTAAGCTTTATTCCGGCCTGCGGTGAACTGATTAGATTTTGGGCAGAGTCGGAACATCTTGGGGGTACTTTATAAGGGGTCATTTTTATATTTTATTGAATATGTTATTTACGTTTGGAGAAGAAAATTCTTCAAATAAAAGTTGCTTCTAATATTATTCTCTATAATATTTGTTTTACATAACATTTTCCTGAAATGGTCCGTATTCGAGAAATTTGACAAAATGTAAAAAATTCAAATTATTAAGAAAATTGTTCAAATAAAAGTTGTTTGTAATATTATTTTCTATAATTCTTGTCCTATACATAATTTCTCTAAAATGAATCGTATTTTAGATATTTGAGAAAAAGTGTAAACTTCGAATTTTGAAAAAAACTCAAAAACGGACAAAGAGAAAAACATCAAATTTTAAACTTAAGCTTTATTCCGACCTGAGGTGAACTGATTAGATTTTGGACAGAGTCGGAACATATGACGGGTACTTTATAGGGCGTCATTTTTATATTTTATGGAATAAAACTGTTATTTACGTTTGGAGAAGAAAATTCTTTAAATAAAAGTTTTCTAATATTATTCTATATAGATTTTGTTTTATACATTTCTCTAAAATGGACCGTAATGGAAAAATTTTGAAGAAAAGTGTAAAATTTAAATTTTTCAGTATTTTCGTTGGCAATGAATATATATAAAAAAATGTTTCATGTGGAACATGTATATATTTAGTTTATCCTCTTATACATTTACAGAGGTGATACAATAGGCGGAAAAAGTCTGTAATAACTATATAGGAAAGGCATGTGTTGGACACATCAGATTTTTATAAAAAAAAAACTGTAAAACGGCGCATGCTGCGGGTATTTTGAGACGCGTTCTCAAGTCACCAGACGTTAATTGTAAGGTTATGTGATTTTTTTTATGGTTCTTTAATATGCTCACAGATAACGCTAACATACTCATTTAATTAATAATTGTAGTTCAAAATATTCAACAGTCCAACTAAAAGGTAACATCACCTCGTTAATTTCAGAACAAAAATATTCTGACCTACTGTTTGAACCATTTGGCAACAAGCATATCGGCAGATGTTTGGTAATTTGGTGGCTCAATTTTATCTTCTAGGGCAATGTTGTCAAGTTTAATAAATAAAAAAATATTAGCGATCATTTGGTACCAATAAATTATAAATTGTACCCCTTCCTTACTTAAATCAATTACTTATTACAGAATTTATGAGATGAAGTGGCGATTTTATTTGTTTTTGATTGACATTGTGCTAAACATTTCACTATCCAAAAAACTACATAAAAATGCAAAGATTCCCGGATTTAAATAAATCAACCAGACGTCCAATCAATTAATGTTACAAAATAAATCGAACACAAACCTTGGTGGTGGTGGAGGTTCGTTGAAATGTCTGTCAGGCGCAGACCTTTTCCTGTCTTCAAAATCGTCTCTCCTGTACGTCGCAGGTCTTTTAGCAGCTCTTCTTTCCTCATCCAACCTTATCAACGTTCTTTCCAACTCCAACTTTTCCAGGGCGATCTTCTCTCTTTCCAATCTCTGTCTTTCGCGTTCCATTCGAACGAGCTCCGCCTTTTCGCGTTCAATCTTCTCTCGTTCCATTCGGAGCTTTTCCTTTTCGCGTTCAAGACGATGGGCTTCTATGCGTTGACGTTTTTCAACGTCGCGTTGACGAGAGGCTTCTTCGTGACGGCGCCGGATTTCTTCGCGGAGCAAGCGTTCCTTCTCGCGGATTCTTTGCCTTTCACGCTCCTCCTACGGCGTCATTAAAGATACATTAGTTTGGAAAGATAATGTAGAAACATGCTGGGGAAATGGGAATTAGAGAAGTAGCTGCAGACTGAGTGTTTAATTATTATATAACTGACTCAAAGTAGTCAGCATAGATGCAATTACATCTCAGCATATACTAGTTCCTATGGGAGTCCTAAAAGGTTCCACGCTGGCTCCTTTATTATTCATAATCTTTGTTAGTGATATCATCTACTCTTGTAAAACGAAGCAGCAAATTATTATCCATGGAGCACTTGTCAGATAGTTGATCAACAATTATTATTAACAACAGAAATTGCAAATTTTTTGTCAATACTAATGAATTTTCAGCAAAAAAATATCACATATGATGTATGTCCTTTAATTTAACTAAATTCTATGTCCATTGCTTAAGTTGAACACTTCAAATATTTAGGGGTAATCTTAGATCAAAACACGAATGTTTTCTTTATTCATGTAAAATTACAGTATTTTATCACAATTATTTGCTTCTGCTATAAATTTTACTAAAATAGAGTCAAGCATTTTTTTACTAAGGCGACGGTATGTAGGTAAGAAGGGACGATTAAATAAAACAATTTTATATTATAAATTAAATTCAATGAATGTTGAATAAAATTATTAATATTTATCAAGACAAACAGTTGAATTTTTGGACATAGCGGTTTTTAGATTAAATAATAATTCTACCACTTTCAAATGTGGAATTTATTAAAAAAATAAACACCTCTTAAATTAACAAAATCAGAAGTTAAATGACTGAGAATTTTACTTAATGAACCTTAGAATCTCGCCATTGTCAAAATAATTATATTATAAAAATGGTTTCAAGTAAATTTTCATGTATGTAGAAGAAAGATTAAGTGATTGTAATATTGTAATCGAAAAATAGCATTATCCAAACTACTGAATAAGATTGGCACAGCTTCAAAATCAACCTTGACTAATTGATCTCTCGATTTCATTAAGAACTGGGGAACAACTATATGAAGAAGTTGAAATTCAACAGATAGCATCGGAAACATGTCTAAGATTAAATGCAGGATGCAAGGTCATATTTATCCAAAGAGATCACATCACAGATATTATTTTAGAAAAAAGGAAAATTGGAAGAAAATGGCAAAGTTTAGAGCACCAGAATAATGCAACACAACAGCCAAAACATATTAAAACAAGCAGATTTGCAGAACATCTTTCCAAATAAAGTTTATATGGAAATCCAAATATAAATCCCATAAAAGCCCTATATGTCATTACCGGGGAAATTAAAATGCTTCCAAGGAAAGATGTTAGCTAAAAGTGGAGTATACTGTATTTTGCATTAGAAACTTTAACATACACTAGTGAGTAAGATCTTAGTTTTTAACGTTAGACAAATTAGGTTAGAATATAATTGCTCATTGAGCTTCCTTTAATAATCATAAATGCTTCACTTGAGGTATTTATATATAAAAAAAAAAAAAAAAAAAATCAATATATGCGGTCATCATAAAGTAAGTGATATATTTTATTCTTATAAAAATTCAAGAAATCAAGCTGGTAGCAAAGAGTAAAATGGATTCTGGTTGCTTCAATAATTGAATTTTACTGTATCTATGGAAAACAAATGAGTTGTCATGTCAATTGCTGAACAAGTGTCAAACAATCATTACAATTTAGATAAGCGTAAATTCATGGCCTCCAAGGTCGCCTTATCTTACCCCAGCTGATTACTGGCTGTGGGGTTATTTAATAAAATTTGTTGTTCAGAACACGACCGACAAGGCTGGAAGAATAATGAATGGAGGAACGGTTGACGATTGTACAGCAGCAAAATGAACGACATCGAATATTTGCGGTATGCCCTGTTGACCATAAGAAATTTCATTATTTTAAAAATAGAATTTTTTTCACATCCTGTTAACTTAATTTGTTAAAAATACATAATAAGCTGAAATGTATCTCATACTTTATGATAACCTTTTAAAATAGCACTTACACGAATTTTGTCAAATGTTAGAACATTAGAACGACCTTTGGAATGTGGGCGTGGTGCACGTCTATCCCTTTCTCTAGATCCCTTCCTGCTTCTGTCTTTAGATACCTGAAAATATTCAAAAGAAACTAGGAATTCGACATAATAATATTAATGATAACAAATTTTATAAACTAACCAAAAATAGTTTTGATTTTTAAAAAATAAAATATTGTAATAACTTACTGTTCTATCTTTAGATGGTTTTCTGTCTCCCTTTTCATTCTTAGAATCATCTTTCTTGGCATCCTTGTCGCCACCATCAACAGATTTGTCCTTTACATCTTCACCTTCCTTAGATTCTCCAGCTTTTTTCTCCTCCTTCTTATCATCTGACTTGTCATCTTTGCTCCTAGATATTGATCGTAATCTTGGAGACTTGGACACATCCTTCAAAGCAGCCTGCTTGTTTTGCTGATCTCTTAATTGCTTCATTTGCTCCGCCCTTACTAAATCGAACTGCAAATGAAATGATATGTAATAAAAATAGTTTTTCTAAGTTAATTAAGTAGAGCTACCTTCTCTATTTTGATTATCTGGCCTTTCAATTCAGTGTTATTCAGCTTGGTAATAACATTGTCAACATCTTCTATGGAGCTCATTGTCACATAGCCAAAACAACAAGATCCAGGAAATCTCGCATTGACAACAATCTTAGCACCCGTGACTTTTCCGCATGCAGACAAAGCAGCTTTCAGCTCACTTGCTCTGGTATTCTGAGCCACGTTACTTATCCACACAACGTTAGGATTCGACTTAACGCCAACTTTCTTCTGTAACTTATTGTCTCCCGCTTTAGGGCTAAAAATGGGAAAATGAGTAATTTTAGTCTAACTCTAAACAACATATCTGGAAAAGAAGCAAAATTGTACCCTGCTCTCACAGAAAATACCGTACAAATGCGATTAGATACTCAATGGATTTATCTTCTAAACTTCAGAAGCCTTCATTGCACCAGAAGATCAAATTCTTCCATACTTGTTGGGAAGGTTCCTCTTTGTGACTGCTTGGGAGGGTTCCTGTTTATGACTTCGTGGGAAGCTTCTTCACGACTTCTTAGGACATACTTGGTGCCAATTTAAACAATAAACGTCCAACAATGTATATTTTTATTTCAAATTTTGTAACGAACCAGCAATTGGTATTATTGATAAAAACTTGCTTCTATTTAGTGATCTTATAATTGTATTTAATATATGCCTCTCTTGGTATATCATAAAATCTTATGTATGGCGATAATGATGGTTTAAATTGAAATAACTATGATTATATGGACACTTTCATGGTTCTTCTTTCATTTCTCAAATGATTACATAGCTCAAATAGTTGCCACTTCAGCGAAGATTATACAGGTAGTCTGCCTTCAGTGCAATAACTATGATTTTGTAGATATTTTTGTGGATCTTCATCATCTCTTGATTTATTACATAGCGGTGATTTGGATACAGGTAAACTGGCTTCATTGTTGAATGTATTGAATTATATAGGATATATTTCTGTGAGTAATCAGGACAATTAATGAGAACTTGCATGGCACTGGAATTACTTGATAACCCATTCACGTACTCCATAAACGCGTAATTTAAATCCATTAAATTCAATAACGCATTGTACCATATTTTCCATGAAAATAAACTTCATATAAATCGACACGAAATTAAAGAACTCTTTGTATTATTTCTTTCTACAAGTTAATATTTCTGATAAATAAAACAAGTAGGTTTGAAACGGAAAATAGTGTAAGACTTCAGAAGTAATGAGTTTATTTTATTCTTTAGAATCCCTGCAAACACCTTAGTCTGCCTCTAGGACCTCTATGGCTAAAGCATGGCAGCACTATATCATGCGAGCTTATTGTGTCACCATTTGGGAATCAAATGACCTTACCAAACTGAAGAATTCACTGTTAAACAGAGATTACATGAGAAAACGACTGATACCCACACCTGTCCTCTCAGGCTAAGTATTCACCTATAAGACAGCTACACCAAACATTAAAAAGGACACCAGAAGACAACTTTAATTAACCATTTTTTTTTTTATAAAATTTTCATATTTATTATACTAAAAAGATTAAAAAGCATCCCATATAAAAATGTACCTGCATACAAATGCAATGCAGGAATTTTGTTACAACAAATAAAAGACACTATCTAGATATTTGGAGGTTTAAAAATTGTATACAACCATTTTAAACCTACAGAAGAACCGAATTTATTGTAGTCTAGATGTTTCAATTTTTTTTGGAATGTTATGAATTCCTAAAAAATAAGATAAAATATTGTATTCATTGACTTAAAAATTACATTTTAATTCATTAGATAATTGCACGAATATTTTAATTTTATTCAATATAACCGCCATAGAACAGGATGCCTGATTTCTATAATCAGTAAAACCTTTAACTAACATTTTAGGAAGAGTAATTAATAAAAAAAAAAAAAAATATGATTCTCTGCTGGTTAAGATATCATCTGTGACATCACCAAATATTTTTAATAATAAATCAAATAAATACCCTTATCAATTATGTTTAAGTTTTTTTTTTATATATATATATATATGTTAGCGGTGTTCCGCTGCTCCCCACCACACATTCTTGAAGTCCATACACATGCGTGTCAGGATGGACGAGCGGGAGAAGACAGACCAGCGCAGTGAGCATTACGCGAATAGACAGTGGCAATACAACAGCAACATTGTAATTGAGAATACTTGATCGTGAAATAAACCATTGAAAAAGCAGTTTAGACATTTTTATTAGGGATGATACATCCCTTATGTTTATATATATTTCTGTCTGTTGTATTTGTAGCGTTTTATATTTTTATTCTATTAAATTGTTTGCAGAAATCATAAATACATTTGCAATTTTAAAATTATATTTCAGTCAGACACAAGCATATAACCCATAATTAAATTAACTTTAAGTATGTCTTTTATAAACACTTCTAGTATAATTAATAGTACTCTTCCTATAATTCTTAAGAGTGAATTTTAACACCAGAAGCTGACTTAGCTTGTGCCACTCCAGGGTAACTTACAGGTGAGAAAAAACCCCATCCACCAACATTATCAAATCAAATAATATAAGTACATAATTCAAATGGGTTTTAAGACCCATTTTGCATATTTAATCCAATAATCAGTTGTAATAACTACAAGGTCAGGTACACAGAACCTTGCACAACTCCCGTGACTTACTATGTAATGTTGCCATATATCCAACTAGAAACACAACACTTTAAAATTTAAAAAAATAAAATAAAGAATTCCTCATGCTTCTATTTAAAACAAATAAACAAATTCATTGTCTTCTACTCTTTTCAGTTATTTCCAGGCTTTCTGATATTTTTATCAACAAAATTTTTGAAACCCTGTGAACTTTACACTTTATTTTTAATTTAGGTTCATCCTGAAAACTTTTACCTAACAGTGTTGCAAATTTCACGTCAATAAATATGAAGCTTCAGTGTACAATTCCCTGACACACACCAGCCATTCAAAAAATAATGACTCATAACTATGAATAACTTAAAAAACTAATGTAATAGATAACAACCTTCCACATGTGATTTCCATGAAGAACTTCTCATTTTTTACCTTTTACGCCTTACCAATACCAATACATTTTCAATGAAAGATGATGTTTATTTGTGTATGTGAAGTAAAGACTCATCACTATGCTGCCTCTTTATATATTTATCTTTTTTGTTCTTTTGCATAAGCATTATGAAACTATCATATAATTAGTAATTACTTCAATAAAGCAATATATTTTTTACTCCAACTGGACAAATGACAAAATCAAACTCATCTGCAATATGTAGGCTTGGAATCTCTTTTTAGCTTCAAATGGAATTTAGATTGGGGTCTTAAAATGTCTCTAAATACTTGTAGACGATTCATCAATGTTTTCATCAGATTTCTTCATTTAGATGAATGTACCTTCTGTAGCATTAACTTGAATCCATTGATATCCCAGAACTCATTGAAGATTTGTGCTTTGCATTTAGATTAAAAACATCTTGTATAGGAGATCTTGTTTTTCAAATGAAATATGTATATTTTATAATCTCTAGGCAGCATGTGATGAGCTCTTGCCAAAAATGATGTTCATTAAACCAACCTAGAATTGTCCCCTCCAGTTTTCTCTCCTTTAGATTCTCCATTGGATACTGCTGTTTTGTCTGTTTGCTCAGGAACTGTCGATTCACTTGTATCCGTCTTCTTATCTATAGGAAGAAACGAAATTCGATGTCATATAAAAGTTAATAAACGCATAAATATTCATCCAATTTCGAAATCTAGCAGTTTCACGACTTGACAGTTGATTCATTTGTACATGAAAAAATAATAATTGTGTTAAATGATTAAGAAATCCTGTTTTCACTGCACTTTTTTTATAGAAACACAAACTTAACATGCATTTTTGCATTTACATTTTTCTAACACATAATGTTGTTATTTATACAAAAAACTAATTGCATATACAATATATACTGGATTTCACCTTGACTGTCCAAATTCAAGGTTTTCAATTCAAGGAAACCTAAAAAATATAAAATACACTTTCCTCCATTATTTTCTCTCAGTTGTAAAGTTGCTAGGTCACATCTTCCCAAATCTTCATTTTGCTAAATATTCCATTCTTCATCAGTCTTCAATATAGAAACATCTTCAGCAAAAATCTTCAAACAGCTGCAGATGCCAATATTCTTCAAGATATATATTATATATGTATACATGCAATTAGTTTTCAGTTTTATCCGCAACAAATTTAACAAAAATTTTAAAAAAATTATGGTCACTTACCTCCTAATTTTTCTTCATTTTCCTTGGGCTTTTCTGAAGTTTCTTTCTACAAAAAAAATATCATCTTATAATAAAAACTATGTATTAAATTGAATGGTCTAATTATTATGATGCCTTGCAAGCATTCACTAAAAAAACCATGTATTTTTATTTTCTATAATAAAGGTCCGATTGATTTCAACTAACTTGACATTACATATGTTAAAATGATCATTTATTGAAAGATAAATTTACCTCAACTTCATTTATAGCTTCATCATCTTCTAAAGTAAGACGAATTGGTGATTCATGTCCATCAGTTTCTTCTAAAGATTTTTTAGCAGGGGCATCAGCTTTCTTGGCAGGTTTCTGTTCACCAGCTACTCCATTATTCATGGTATCTTCTTTTAAATCTTCAGCTTTTTCCATCTTCTCCTCTTCTCCACTCTCTGTTGATAAACCTATTGTTTAGTATATTCTATTAGAAGTATAGATAAATAAAAAAAACACTAGGTATATCATTTCTTTCAAAAAAAAATGAGGTGATCAGCCATGGGAGAAAATAGTTTGAAACATTATTATCCTACCCAATACTACAATTTTATAACTGTTTTCTTGAATTTTAATGGAGGTAGAAAGCAATATAAGCATTGTAAAGAATAATATGAATATGTAATTGTAGTTATTACTTCATCCACTTCCACTTGGCTCATTTTTTTTTACATATCACAAAAACGTATCAAACAAACTTACGAACAGATGCTCTCTTCTTTTCAGGGCTAGTTTCAAAAATATAAGTTTCTGGGTCTAAACCTTCGTCAGTCAGAGCCTAGAATTAAAAAAAAACATGCAATCTAGGTGTTTCAGAATAGTTAAAAAAATGTTTAAACTGTTAATTTAATGAATATATACGTTATAAAAATGAATTATTTTTGAAACGAATCGTCAAATACATTTTATTCAAAGTATTTTATTACCTTTGATAATCTATCCATCAAAACTTGCTTGACGCCATTTTTGTCTAAATTTCTCTTCTCTAATTCGGCTTTCAAATCAACAACTCTCAATTCAGATAATTTCTTATTCTCGTTTTCTGACATTGTTCTCTACGGTCAATTCACTCTTCAAAATTTAAACCCTACAAGGTTTATCGGAAAATGTTTATTTAAATTTTAATTATACGTATTGTAACTATTAAGAAAAGACAAAATTTAGTCACAACACAGAAATATTGAGAATTGAGACCAACTGCAATAATCAAAGACCAGCGCAGCCGCCTTAAGATTGTCAATTGTCATAGAAATTTCCGTTTGTCGGTATTTAGATTTCCGGTTTTTTCATTTTGCCAACGTTCAATAACTGAAAAATTGCCACTGTCGCTAAAGTGTCGCAAGTCGCAGAACTGGGATGCTGATAAGATTGTTCGTGTGGCAGTTTTCGGCAGATTTTAGATAAGTTTGTTAACAGTTTGATGCCTGCAGCGATAGATTTGGCTCGCTACTTGAAATATATCATGTTTGTGACGTGTGTATCTCTTTGTCGCTAAAAATTACTTCTAATGACTGCATATTTCTTCCTACAAGGGAATTACCCATAGAAATAATATAGAAGACCAATATAAGTATAGCATAGCATAAATTGAAACCGTGCATAAAAGTGCATAAAAACGCGTCTCTGCGCCTGACATCGCAAAATAATGTGTCTAGAAGCATGCGCAGTATGAATGACTTGTCCCTGTAGTGTTGCCAAGTATATTAAACATAACCTAACACAAAAGCATTTCAAATTTATTTATTTTTAAATTATATGATTTAGGGTCGATTCCACCGTTGTGTTAAACGGAGATTAAAATGACATTTTTACATTATCTAATATGGATATCCAAATGTCCGTCTATATCCAGAGTATAGAAGATATCCTAATGGTATTCAGCAAAATATCTAATGGGTATATCTTCCAGAAAATACAAGAAATTCCAGAGATATCCACAGAATATATTTTGTGGATATTCAATATATCCAATATGGATATCCAACCAAATGTCCGTCTATATCCCAGGATAAAGAATATATTCGGATATTCAGCAAAATATTTTATGGATATCTTTAGTAGAGGTTCATAAGTAACCAATGATTATTGAATAACGTCGAAAGAAAATAGCAGAGATAAATAGTATATTACATATTACGAGTGTGGAAAGTGACATTTTTCACACGAGTGTGGAAAATCACTTTTCACAATAATCGTATTTATTCAATTTTCACATTTTCTAAACAAAAAAAGGATTCGAACGCGGTCGAAAAATGGCAAAGTTGATAAGTTCGACGTCCTAACCACCTGATGAGCTAATAGCCCTTGTGTCAATTGAATGATCTAATCCACAAAGCACATAGAGGTTCCACGTGAATGACCAAGGTCAAAACCGACAACTGACATTTTTTATGCTATTTGCTCCAAACTCTAGATGGGGCTACTGGTAAAATTCTGATTTCTTACTCCATTTTTAAGCTTTATGGGAGAAAAACTTAACCAAAGACTCCAAAGATGTGACGTGTATTTATTTATGTTTTTGGTTAATCTCATTTTTCCGTCTGATTTTAGTGATTTTTTGTTGGCTTAGGCTTTTGGTTTCTGTTTATAGTTTCGTCTTAGTTATTTGCAAAATTGTGATGTTTTGCTTTCCTATTTCCTACTGTGTTTTGCAATAATTTTGGTGCTACCTGTGGGTGCTACATTGAAAACTTCGAGAAAAACTTCATTGATTCACCATGCATCTGCATCATAAAAAGACAAACGGGTATAACAACTAATTGATAATGGACTAGATTCCGAAATAATTTTTCACATAAGAGAGTAATACACAAAGCAGTGGAGTAATACCACCATCTGTATTTGGAAGGAAAATACCTATTTATCATTGAATGAATAGTTAAAAGGATTCACCTTTTAATACAATACCTATATTACATTTGTCCTCGGTTTAAAAGACATTTATAAAATATATTATTTTAGTGTTAATAAAATGTAATATCCTAGTCTCTACTTCACATTTAAATTATTGATAGGTATTTTAAAGATTTGAGATTGTATACCTATTTGCTGCAAGTAAGTATTTGTTAAATATGTATTATTTGTATTTATTTTTATCTAATAATATTTATTTAAGTTATTAATAAACATATTTTAAGAATGTTCTATTTTATTATTTATTGATATTCTTATATTTATTTAATAATAATATGCAGAACCAACTCTTCACATCAGACCCCTGCTTATAACAAATTAATTGCTCAAATTTGGTATAATCGACCTAAATTATTTTGTAAAATAAAAGTTTCGAACTTACTAGTTCCATTCTTCATTTTATAAAATAATTTATGTGGAAATCATTTAAAACTACTACCTACTGCTAAAAATTACAATTTGAATTTACCGCCATCTGTCAATTGTCATTTTAGTTCCAGCTCCAAACACAAGGTGGCGATAATTTGGTTTAAAAGTTTAACATTGGCGTGGGGTCTCTAGAAGATACGTGCTTTGTGATCTAATCGGTTATGTATTTAACCAGAATAAACGATTTCAATAATTTAACAATCATATCGATTTTAGTATTAATATGGACATTACATAGATCAAAATAGAAATTAGGTGTTTGACATTTTGTGACAACTACTGCGGAAAGTAACATATTCTCACTCGGGTGGAAAGTAAATTCTTATTCATACGCATGTGATATAGGGCACTTTCCATAGGACTATATAGTGTGATATGTGTCACTTTCCTAAGTGGTCGTAGGAAAAAATATTTTCAACACTCAAAATATTTTCAACATTCTGCCTTTGATTTTGCCCACTAAGGAGAGTCATCCTTATTAGGACTCTTCAGTAATAAATGAAAATTCTCGACTCCAGTCTCTAATGGAGTCTGATTAGGACACAAATTTCGATCGAACTCAATTACGGCGGGTCGAGCATGAGTAGATGCGATAGTGATATCGCCATCTATACTTAGCAAGCAGAATCAAATAACATGTAGTGGATATCCACGATGGTTTGCGTTCGCGCCTAGACTTTGATATATTTAGTGGATGTTCATGGGATATTGAATACACCTTAAAAAAATTAATTTTAAATATCTGAACTGAACGGTACTATTAGCCACAATGGCGAGCACAATGGCGTAATTTTTTAATAATTTGCTATATAATTACTATTACTTATGGACATTTGCATGTCTATAAATTACATTTCATGGACATAAAATAGATATCTACCATGGACTGGACATTCAGTGGATATTGGGATGTTCAGTAGATATCCAAAGGATTTGGTTTGCTGTCTGGGACTGGTCTAGACTATATAGAATGTTTCTAGTAAGCATAGCGACTAACTTTTATTATGGAACCGAAAGACCCTTTTAAAAGGGTTCAACATTAAAATAAAATATGTACCAAATACCAAGTAAATGTAGTAGTATTTTTTAATTTTGAATCTTGAGAAGTAACGACTCAGTCTCGGCTGACAAAATGTAAAAAAATATCGAACATAATATTCCTGGACGAAACGCAACTGCCCCCTATTTTGCACTCCCCAGATTAAATTTACTTGTAGCAAATGATACTAAATCAAATAAGATGTCAAGTCACAAGCAAAATCTCGTGACTATAGCACTAAATGATTGCTGAAAATTAACTGATTCATATTTTATTCCATATCTTTCTTAATACTTTGAGCACCATATTTACCTTACTTGAATTTTTTTAACGTTTTTTTAAATAGAATCATCTTTAAAACATGTATGACTTCCAACTTGAAACATCGTGTGAACTATTTGTTCGATCAATAAAAAACTTGCACCGATCCTGTCCGAGCCAGCACCGTTATGCGCATGAGCTCCGACACACTATTTTTTCCTTATGGTTTCATTTTTGATATATTGAATTGGCCTTCCGAATTCCTACAAGGGAAGGACCTCTTATACATACCAATACAATTAAATCTTTCGAAAACCTTTCGGAATTTCTGATAATTTTCGAAAATTAGATTGTGGCAATTTTGATTTGATCGATTTGACAACACTGTATTCTAATTTCCTCCAAATAGGCAAAATCATTTTCATGGGGTTATAATGAATATGATACATTATATTTAGGTATCTCGTCTTAACATAGTAAAATGTATGTTTCAGAAACCGTATATTGTCAGAAAGGCTTTATAAATGTATATGTATATTTTTAAATTTAGGGTATTTGGAGTTATAATGTTGACATAAAATTGTACTATATGTCATTGTTATGACGTCACTTCCCTTTAGTATATAAAACCAAAAGCAACGATTTCCGGCGCTCCATTTTGTTATAAATTAGTGTGTGAGCGTGTGGTGTTGTGGATAACTTCACAACCCACTTAAAATTGTGAAATAATTAACTTAAAAATACAAAAAAATATAAAAAAACTCTTAAAAAACACCAAAAAAAATCGCAAAAACAGTGGAAAAAAAAGTAAAATAACAAACGATAAAAATATTTTTTTTTTTCGTTTCATATGTTTGTCGAGTGTCTGTATTTCTAGTGTAGCGGCTAAAAAATGAATCCAGGCGCCCCAAATTACCCTATGGCGTCTTTGTACGTCGGGGATTTGCATTCCGATATAACCGAGGCCATGCTTTTTGAAAAATTTTCAACTGCTGGCCCCGTTCTTTCGATCCGTGTTTGCAGGGATCTGATCACACGAAGATCTTTGGGTTATGCTTACGTGAATTTCCAACAGCCCGCCGATGGTAAGTAATTTTATTTTTAATCTTTTAAAATATCCAGGTTCCATATGGAAAATGGAGAGTTCAACAATGTGAATGACATTGAATGACTCATTGTTTCCTATCAAATTGCACAATTTAATGCAAAACATGTTTTTTAAAAAACATTGCCGATCTTAATCTGAGCACCACTTATAATTAACAAAAAAAGTGGACCCAATCATCATTGCATTAAAAGTAAGTCAAGGTAGGTATTTAGGTTATGTGCCAAAGATGTAGCATGTTTTTTATTATTTTCCATACTTTGTTTTACCTTTTTGCGATTATTATAATGGGACAAATTCTAACATTCTTCCTTAGTAACTCACATGAAAAAGTCGCTAGTACCTACCACAGACATTCCTAATAGATAAATAACATTTATCATTTGCTTATCTATACAAAACATGTTGGAATTTTATTTTCCAGAAATGTGTTTTTTAGATATATCAAAAAGTCAAGTTAATAATTTGACATAAAAAAAATAATTTTTTAAAAGTACTTTTATAATAAAAATTATTAAATCAATTGCATGTTTAAAATTTACTCCAAATAGTAACCCTATACAAAAGCAAAAACCCAACTCGAGATAAGCTTTAATGGTTATATAAATATTAAATAGCTTTAGGTGTTTTTCCACTGGTATCTTTTGAAAATGTCAGAGAGTGTAATATTCATGACAAATTAACTATTTTGGAATTTCCATTTATATTAAAGTTTTCCAATTTTAATGTAATTATAAAGTAGGACAATAGCAGTCTTTGCCATTAGTCAGCCCCTTAATTAAACTGAATATGGATATTCCAGATACATAAAATAACAATGCTATATAGATTAGGTATGTGGCATAAGTTTTTAAAGAATAAATTATAATAATCTGTGATATGCTGTAAAGTACTAGTCTTTGTTAATCTTTAATATTGCTACAAAGAGACTATTTTAGGTTGAGGCTTTAACATTGACTAAGGGGCATGCAAACAATTATTTTTAAAATGTTATGGAATGCCTATGTAAAATCGGATCTTTTTGATTAATTTGAAAGTTTTATTATATAGGTGTTGTCTTTTTTCTTTCTTCACAAATATGTTTCATAGTTATAATTGGACGGCGTTAAGCAGAAAGCTACCAACCCTCAATAGTAACAAACTGAGGTAATCAACTCTAAAGTTTTTGTTCCTTTAAGAAAGCTATGGGATATGGAGTAGCATTTTATAGTTTTATAGGGTATGTAATTAACTGAGACTTGGTAGGTTCTTACAGAATGCAGAACATGTATTTTATTACCCAAATCCACACTCAACCTAATATCTGGTATATTGTGGGTTGGTAGTTTTCTGCATACACTGTCCAATTATAATATTAACTGGATATTCAAATGATATGTTTCAACAGTTTAGCATTTTTTAGTTATATTTTGTCCCATATTTTGTATTGGAATCCAATCTGGGTTATTTTTATTATTTTTCAGCACAGATGGCTGTCCTAAAATAGCAAATTTCCTTAATGACTTAAATGTCACCACTTTTATTCAAAACATATTTTGATCTTAATAATTTAGTGGAAATCAAAGTGTTTTTACCAGTATTTACCTGTTATGTATATTTTTAAAAAAGTTTGGCTTAAATTTCCACATTTTAAGGACCTAACTGGAAAATGAAAATTACTTCTTGACTACAGACAGTGAAGTTAATGTTTTGATGATTTATTTGTTATTTTAATGTTGTTTTGTTAAATATTTTAATTTTATTAAATTTTATGAGGATTCGTATTTTATTTATACAACATTTCATATAGTTATTTTTACAATTTATGTACAGCATGGTTTGTATATAATGGCCTATAGACTAATGGTATTGGCTTTAAAATATTAAGATATAATTCAACTTGCTTTAATAAAATATTTATATAATAAAAAAGTTTCATCAGGATGTGAAAGTTTAAACAATTTTTTCTTTTTTTTTGTTTGTAATAATTCCAATTTTTGTTTAATTTTAAAACACTTGTTGAATCTGAACTCTTGTGTTAGCGTTTTTTCTAAACCAGTTAAAATTGAATTTTTCATAATAATGATGTAACCGACTTTAAAAAAAAGAGTTCTCAGTTCATCAGAATATTTATATATTTATTTATACGGGATCAACCCCATTACAAAGCAAAACACATAAATGATACAGATTGTAAATTAAATTAAAAAAATACAAGAGAAAAAAAAGTTAAAATTAAGTCAAATAAGTTTTAGATTTAAGTGTTGTAAATCCGTCTGTAATATTTCATTTTTACTCCAGTGCATTCATACAGATTGCCTTAAATTTATTAAAAGAAATGCCTGTAACCTCAAGATTCAATTGATTAATTACCCTCAATGTTCTTTCAATAGGTAAATGCATGACATAGTTTATATTGTGAAATGGAACATGGAACATTTAATTGCCTAAGGAGTCTATTAGGAACAAGACCTCCAAATACGTATTGAATCATTCATACTAAAAATTATACTTGGATTTTCGTGCTAAATATTGGTTTTTGTCATTTTGATAAAGTAATGTTTATCCGCGGAATCGCGCCATTTTAAAGACCTAAAAAACGTATTTGGAGGTCTTGCTATGTAATGATTTATTATTTTTTTGAATTATAATAATGTATTGAATCATTCATACTAAAAATTATACCTGGATTTTCGTGCTAAATATTGGTTTTTGTCATTTTGATAAAGTAAGGTTATTCCGCGGAACCGCGCTTTTCAAAAGACCTAAAAAACGTATTTACAGGTCTTGCTATGTAATAATTTATTATTTTTTTGAATTATACTAATGTATGGAGTCATTCATACTAAAAATTTTATCTGAATTTTCGTGCTAAATATTGGTTTTTGTCATTTTGATAAAGTAAGGTTTATCAGCGGAATCGCGCCATTTTAAAGGCCTAAAAAACGTATTTGGAAGTCTTGCTATGTAATGATTTATTATTTTTTTGGATTATAATAATGTATTGAATCATTCATACTAAAAATTATACCTGGATTTTCGTGCTAAATATTGGTTTTTGTCATTTTGATAAAGTAATGTTTATCCGCGGAATCGCGCCATTTTAAAGACCTAAATAACATATTTGGAGGTCTTACTATGTAATGATTTATTATTTTTTTGTATTATAATAATGTATTGAATCATTCATACTAAAAATTATACCTGGATTTTCGTGCTAAAGATTGGTTTTTGTCATTTTGATAAAGTAATGTTTATCCGCGGAATCGCGCCATTTTAAACACCTAAATAACATATTTGGAGGTCTTACTATGTAATGATTTATTATTTTTTTGTATTATAATAATTTATTGAATCATTCATACTAAAAATTATACCTGGATTTTCGTGCTAAATATTGGTTTTTGTCATTTTGATAAAGTAAGGTTTATCAGCGAAATCGCGCCATTTTAAAGACCTAAAAAACATATTTGGAGGTCTTGCTATGTAATGATTTATTATTTTTTTGAATTATAATAATGTATTGAATCATTCATACTAAAAATTATACTTAGATTTTCGTGCTAAATATTGGTTTTTGTCATTTTGATAAAGTAATGTTTATCCGCGGAATCGCGCCATTTTAAACACCTAAAAAACATATTTGGAGGTCTTGCTATATAATGATTTATTTTTTTAAATTATAATAATTTATTGAATCATTCATACTAAAAAGTATACCTGGATTTTCGTGCTAAATATTGGTTTTTGTCATTTTGATAAAGTAAGGTTTATCCGCGAAATCGCACGATTTTAAAAACCTAAAAAACATATTTGGAGGTCTTGCTATGTAATGATTCATTCTTTTTTTGAATTATTATAATGTATTGAATCATTCATACTAAAAATTATACCTGGATTTTCGTGCTAAATATTGGTTTTTGTCATTTTGATAAAGTAATGTTCATCCGCGGAATCGCGCCATTTTAAAAACCTAAAAAACGTATTTGGAGGTCTTGCTATGTAATGATTTATTATTTTTTTGAATTATAATAATGTATTGAATCATTCATACTAAAAATTATACCTGGATTTTCGTGCTAAATATTGGTTTTTGTCATTTTGATAAAGTAAGGTTATTTCGCGGAACCGCTCGTTTCAAAAGACCTAAAAAACGTATTTACAGCTCTTCAGCTATGTAATGATTTATTATTTTTTTGAATTATACTAATGTATGGAGTCATTCATATTAAACATTTTATCTGAATTTTCGTGCTAAATATTGGTTTTTGTCATTTTGATAAAGTAAGGTTTATCCGCGAAATCGCGCCATTTTAAAGACCTAAAAAACATATTTGGAGGTCTTGCTATGTAATGATTTATTGTGTTTTTGAATTATACTAATCTACTGAATCATTCGTATTAAAAATTATATCTAGAATTTCGTGCTAAATATTGGTTTTTGATATTTTGGTAGAATAATGTTTTTCCGCGAAACCACGCATTTTTAAAGATTTAAAAAATGTAATTAGAGGTCTTGCTATTTAATGATTTTTTTATTTATTTTATAGCTAGTGGTGTACTAAATTATTGGTATGAAAATTGTATTTGTAATCTCGTGCTAAATGTGTTTTTTAGGACTCTTTAATTCTTATAGTCGTTTGACGACAAAACACCTGACTTTAAAAAGACCAAAAAAATATATTTTAAATCATTGTTCGGCCATAATTTTTTGTTTATTCAATTAACAAAAACTTGATGAATATTTGGTATAAAAATTATATTTATAATCGCATTGTAAATGTGTTTGTTTCTTCCCCGTCTTTGTGTAAGATATTCAAATTGAATTAATCCATTTTTTTCAATAAATACACGTAATATTTATTTTATTTCTAAACTTTCATGACACTAAAGTCCACCTAAACCAAAGATTTTGCCGAATAACAACATCAAAACATTTGGGGACCGCCGCGCGATTTGTCTGCTAGTTGGTCTCTAGCTTCAGCCTCATTAATTGTGATCGGTTACCTGAATATTTAATTTGAAGGCACAGTATCTTAGAAATTTATTTTGTATTCTTTCCACTGCTAGACAGTGTGTAAGATATTGTAATGACCAAATTATAGAAGCATACTCCAACTGAGGTACAACCAATGTTTGATAAACTCTTTTTATGGCTTCTAGAGAGAAATCAGAAGAGTTAATGCAATATTAACCCTAAGCATTGGAATGATTTTATTGAGATTTAATTTATATGTTCAATAAATCTTATTTGTACATCTAAAATAATTCCTAAATCTTTGATTGAGTTGACCTGGGATAGTGGCTTATCATTAATGTAATATTGTGAGTTGAACTTTTAGTTCCCTTTAAAAAAGCTTGTAAAGCAACATTTATTAACATTGAACTGTAGGTTATTATGGTCGCACCATTTAACTAAGTTGTCTAGATCAATATTTTTTTTTTATGTATGCTATAATTCTTTACCAAGTCTGGTTTCTATGATTCATTTTTGTCGAATGAGGTATCTAATGGGTCACATCCCATATAAATTTGGTCAAGATCTGAGCATTTATGAACCTAAATATCTTCATTAACACAAACAATATAGTTTTAATTTTTGACAATCTATGGGTGATTGTAACATTAATTTTTGCTTTAAGCAGATAAATATTGAAAATATGAAATTATATCCAGATATTTCTCCCACAATATCAAATCAGTTTTTAAATCAATTCACATTTCAATTTATTTTGTAAGGCCATTTTGGACTTTTAATGTACTTACAGCCCCTTACCAGTAACAAAATATGTGTTCTTTAAGTAAGTAATTTTTTCTTGCAGCTGAGCGTGCTTTGGATACCATGAACTTTGATTTAATCAAAGGTAGACCAATTCGTATTATGTGGTCCCAACGTGACCCATCTTTGAGAAAATCTGGAGTAGGTAATGTGTTCATCAAGAACTTGGATAGATCAATTGATAACAAAGCTATGTACGATACTTTCTCTGCTTTTGGTAATATTCTTAGTTGTAAAGTAGCTCAGGATGAAAATGGTACCAGCAAAGGTTATGGTTTTGTTCATTTTGAAACTGAAGAAGCTGCTAATAAATCTATTGAAAAAGTAAGAAACGGGCGCTTATTGGTCACTTTTAGGTCATATTTTTATTGGATACATTTTTTTAGGTAAATGGTATGTTGTTGAACGGCAAAAAAGTATACGTTGGCCGTTTCATTCCACGTAAAGAAAGAGAGAAGGAACTTGGAGAAAAAGCCAAACTTTTCACAAATGTTTATGTCAAGAATTTCGGCGAAGACCTATCCGAAGAACAGCTACGTGCCATGTTTGAGAAATACGGTAAAATAACCAGCTACAAAATAATGAGCAAAGACGACGGCAAATCTAAAGGATTCGGATTCGTAGCTTTTGAAAATCCTGAGGCAGCTGAGACTGCAGTAGAAGCTCTCAATGGTAATTACTCAATTTAAACAATTTGTCAAGTTAATACATAATTTTTTTTATAGGTAAGGAATTATTAGAAGGTAAACCTTTGTATGTTGGAAGAGCACAGAAGAAAGCTGAGCGTCAACAAGAACTGAAACGCCGCTTCGAAGCATTGAAGATGGAACGGCTTAATCGCTACCAGGGTGTCAATCTTTATGTTAAAAACTTAGATGATACTATCGACGATGAACGTCTCCGCAAAGAATTCTCACCATTCGGTACTATCACCTCCGCAAAAGTAATGATGGAAGAAGGTAGAAGCAAAGGTTTTGGTTTCGTTTGTTTCTCTTCGCCAGAAGAAGCTACAAAGGCTGTAACTGAAATGAACGGTAGAATCGTCGGTACAAAACCTTTGTACGTTGCGTTAGCGCAACGCAAAGAAGACAGAAAAGCTCACTTAACCTCTCAATACATGCAGCGTGTAGCAAACATGCGCATGCACCAGATGGGACAATTCATCCAGCCAGGAGCTTCAAGTGGCTATTTCGTACCTACTATTCAAGCTACAGCTCCTCGTTTCTACGGACCTGCACAGATGCCAATCCGTACCAGCCCAAGATGGCCAGCACAGACGCCTGTCAGGCCAGGAGCTCAAGGAGGTACAGCTACCTACACTGGTATGCAAAACACATACAGAGCTGCAACCAGACCACCAAATCAGTCCACCATGCGTAGCAACATCAGTGTACCCAGACCAATCACAGGACAACAACCGCCAAGTATGCACGGTCGTCCACTTGCTGGACAAGGTAACGGTAGGGACATAGTGTCAGAGCTGGGTTTGTTGATCTTTTGTTTGATTTTGGCGTTCAAACGGATACAATTCTTGAAGTTAAATCATTCAATTTGTCTTTCCTTTTAAAATCACAGAAATTATCCCTTTATTTTTTTTTTATTGGTCGTATTTAATATTGTAAATAACAAAGCTGATAGAGCTGCATCACATTTCAGCTAAATAGTATCACAGATGAAATATCACATATGGAGTTCAAGTAAACAGATCAAAGTTATAGTACTGCTTATAAACAGTGTGGGCTCCAGATGGCAAAGTATATTTGGCCTAATAAATGATTATCAAATAAGCATGGTAACTGATTTTGATTATTTTCATGGAGGCTTTCTTCTGCTAATTGACACTCAATATTAGCATTATTCATAAATATGTATACCTGGATAACTGAATCTAATTTTAACAAGGCATTTTTGCTTTAGTTCAGTAACAGTTACCAATAATTACCTTCACCATCTACTGCCTTTGTCTAAATATTCTGAGCATAGATATATTAAAAATCAGATCGTCTTGTAGGAATTGGTTAATTAAAAAAAAAAAATATTTTATTTGAAAATTGATATCAAAACCTTGAGGACATTTTCCTTCTTGTTCTAAGAGTTATAAGGAATCTTACAATTGTAATATTAAGATTTAAATCGTCATTAATCTTTAATAATATTCTATTGAGCTAACATTTCTATTTATTTTATTTTCTTTATCCAATCTACCCTACCATATTAAAATTTATTCTGAATTGACATGAATCAATATATTTCACTTAGGTAAAGTATCCTTTAAGTGCTGCTTAAATGAAGGACCAACAAGCAAGCCGGACACTATTAGGCTGATCCTTGCTCTGTTAGATGGATAAAACCTGTAGCCAATATGAAACTGACTCTAAATTTTGATATTAAAACTATTAACTCGTATCCTGAGTTGCGTTTAAGTTCGTTTTGTTATGATTATTTAGATTTGGTTGTGTTGGTAAGTAAGCAAGAATCTAACCTTCGCAAATCATCTTTTGAATAGATTTTGCTTTGGGTCATTATTGGGGATGTGGCATGAAATCAACAATTCTGTATGTTAATTTTTTGAGCCAAACACTACACACTAAATTATTAAACATTCAAATGTTTAATAAACCAGTTTGATTAGTTTGAAGTTGTTTTAATGTGTTTATAATTACTTTGTGGATGTGACTTGTTGATTTAATTCTTCATCAAGATTTAGACAAATTAATATGTTCAGCTGAGTTTGAATTAATTTAAAACTTTTAATCTAAACATTCTTTTATTTATTTTGGTTTCTGTAAATTTTAATTTGTCTGAATCCAATATTCTTGCTTCTCTTTATGCATTTAGACCATTTTTGAAACCATAAACCATCCAAGCCCCTTGATTAAAACAAAAATTCAATTCCAAAAATCTCTTTCAATAATGGTCCTCTTAGTAAAAGAACTCTTTGATTTCCAAAAGAGGAGTAATTATGTA
This sequence comes from Psylliodes chrysocephalus, assembly GCA_927349885.1. Taxonomy (NCBI): domain Eukaryota; kingdom Metazoa; phylum Arthropoda; class Insecta; order Coleoptera; family Chrysomelidae; genus Psylliodes; species Psylliodes chrysocephalus. The sequence goes on along the minus strand of OV651826.1, from coordinate 24,977,506 downwards.
GTATCTCTTGATATAATAATTATTTGGGAATTTTAAGTATAACAAATTTCCTTATTTTGATTATTAATGAGTTCTGGTTTACTTTATAAGTATTGGTGATTGGCATTTTATGTATAAAGATTTGAAATACACATTTTTTATAGTTCAAAGTCCTATTACCACCAATTCTTATTTTTTTATTTTTACATATAGTATGAGGAATTGAAAATCTATTCCATCCTGTCTTTATATAATCCATATCATGCCGTTTGTTTGTGGAAATGTTTGCTTTTCATATGGTTGCTAGGCTTTTTATAGATATCTAAATTCCTTATTTTATATGAAAATAAAAAGAATTCTAGTAAAATATAGATGTTGGTACCATTGTCTTTAATTCTCAAATTTTACAAATATAAAACATTTTAAACACAAAAATCAGATGATGGTCTACCAGATACAGATTATTTAGCTGGAATTGATAAATAAGAAAAGCCTGAATTAGTATAAAGTTGCATAACTTTTTTGTTTAATTCTTAGGTGTGGCAGCGGCTGGAAACCGTACGGCCAATTTCAAATACACTGCCAACATGCGAAACCCCCCACAAGCTTTGTTGCCAGGTGCTCAAGCTCCAGTACAACAGGCAGTACACATTCAGGGCCAAGAACCTCTTACTGCCACTATGTTGGCCGCTGCTCCCCCACAGGAACAGAAACAGATGCTGGGAGAGAGATTGTTCCCTCTTATTCAACGCATGTACGCCGATTTGGCAGGTAGGTGCAGTACAATAGACAACATAATACTATTTAGCAGGTTAAGTGATATACTAGCGGAGTGAGTCCAATGTCAATTCACATGCTAATGTTTAGCTGCAGGTCTGCTTTTCCAACCAGGAGCGTTTTGAGCTCAGCCAGATGGTTTAGAACCCCCACTTGGTCTGTGCTTCTGAGAGGCCAGCTTGGACTCTCATGGCTCATAATATTCATAACTACCCATGGCGACGTTAAAATCCTCTATATTATTACGTCTTGTTATATTATTCCTTTTTATTCACAATTTGTTATTTTTGGGTATATTTAATTTTCTTTTCCTTCAATCACCTTATTCTTTTTTATTTCAATTGCAAATTCTTCATCTTAAATACAGTGGTTGACTACTAATAGCTTTATATTTATTGTTTACAGGTAAAATTACTGGTATGTTGTTGGAAATCGATAACACGGAGTTGTTGCACATGTTGGAACACCAGGAGTCGCTCAAGAACAAAGTTGAGGAAGCCGTTGCTGTATTGCAAGCCCATCAAGCCAAACAACAAGCTGCTACTCAAATTAAAAAAGAATAAATTATTTGCCTTCATAAAAAATAAAACAAAAATATAAAAATTGCAAACAGTCGTACGACAAAAAAACTAAAAATAAAAATACTGCTACTTAACAATCCGATTTGCAGATTCTTAATTTGGGAACTGTAAAGAAAAAAAAACATTCGTTTGTATTTTTGCTTATTTGCAATTTTCCCTTCCTTATTTTTTATAAGTTTATAAGATCAAGAAAATTGTAAGTCTGACATGTATGCTTTCCAATTTATTTTGATGTAAGGAAAGCATTAAATCAATTTTTTTTTCACATTTATTTTGATTTTTTTCCGTTACTGATAATAATGAATGAGAAAATTTTTATTGTATAAAATTTAGAATATATAAGGTAAATTCAGTTTTATGGTTTGTGGAATTTTTATTTCATTTATATGGTTATTTTATCCTTTTATTCTACATACGTTTTATATTTCATTGATTACAAAAACTTTTTTCACTTCGATAAAAATTTGTATTCAACTACAATTAAATTTGTTTGAAATTATTTTTTGTATTATTATTAACCTTCCTTCCTATCCAAAATCAAATCTATTGATAACTGTTATGAAACTACTAAAACATAAACCGTAAATTTTCCTATGCCCAACAGTAAAAAAAAAATGGCCAATCGTAGTGTGTTGCCAATGGGCGGATAATGTTCTGCCTTTCAGAGATTTTGAGGTTTGAAGAAAAAAAATAATTTCCTAGGATGTTCTGAGTGAATAAACTTGTGTATTTTCGGAGAATCTACACCTCCTTCTCAACGTTACTGATTTTTTTCAGATTTTCTGGAAGTGCTAAAGAAAAAGTAATGCAAACGAACGTACATTTTTGTAATCGTTCTTCAAAGAGCTCTCACTTGGTACCCCACACGATGTCAATTATAAATATAAATAATTCAGTCTAAACCTCTTGTTCTCTGTTGTTTTTTTTTTAATTTTTCTAAGTGTTATTTTTGGAAATAAGTTGAGGGACGGCATGACAGCAATATTTAAGTGGTCCACTAGATTGTGCACAGGACAATAACAATGTGAAACAGAAAATGGTTATTAAATACTTCCGAGTGAGATGAGAAATAAAAATGGCTGCGCCGATAGAGTCGCACATAGAAAAATAAGAAGGAGTCGCATCTTGTTCTATTGATACAATTGCTGCGTTTGAGAATCCACATCGGATGCATTTTTTACATCTCGAGCGTTTTTTTATTCACATCGGACACATCTGTCCCATTACATTTACGTATACTGAATCACGTGATCAAAGATTTTTTACATCTCAGATGCATCCGATGTGGATTCTCAAACGCGGCAAATATGCACATTGGCTTTCTACCCCACTCTAATTCATTGGTTCATAGGCATTGATATGGCAACCCTGTTGGTTTTGACAGGTCAATGGTCTAGTTATATAGATTGCTCAAAGTGGGTCGCTTTGCGAGCGGTCATATTAGGTATTTTCCTTTGCATCGAAAGTGTAGCACTGGGCTACACCAATTCTGAAAATATCGTTCCATATATACAAATTGTATGGATGGAACAATATTTTCAGAAGTGACGTAGCTCAGTGCTACACTTTCGATGCAAAGGAAAAGACCTAATGTCTCGCAAGTGCTCATTAATCAGAATCGGTTTAGTGAAAATGTGTTTTAAAACCAATTTTCAACCATTAAAAAAGTAATTACCTACATTTTTACTTTAATGTATGAGCTTGTTTATTTTAAAAAACATGGATGTCGCGTGCTACATGTACTTTCCTTAAGCAATCAACAGCATGTATACTCTTGACAAGATAGAAAGAATACTAGTAAATTGATACATAATATAAATAGACTATATATTCAAAGGGCCAGACAACCAGTTACTTTTAGCCAACTGATTACATCAATTTAGTCACGTAGAATACTAGTATTGTTGAATATTCAGTTATATCTTTTAAATAGGCATATAAAATTTTGGAGGTTACATATGCTGCGTTTTAATATCCACATCGGATGCATTGGGATGCATCTGAGATGTAAATTTTTTATCACGTGATAGAGGATTAGATCTGAATGTAGATGTAATAAACAAAGCTCTAGACTTTATTGGTCAATGACAAGTTAGAAGTTTATACTTTTTAAATTTGACTTTTGAGACGACTAGAAATCAACTTAAATTTGAAATCTAAACTAAAGTTAAACAAACTAATCACTTTTATATTCACGCTAGCACAAACAGAAGGATAAATCGATACACTTGGCTTCACAGAACACCTAATTTCTGGCATGGAACGAACATCTCATTCACATCTCATTTCAAATATAGAAGTAAAAAATGTAATCTGGACAGCTACATCTCGGATAAACAAACGCAGATGTAGTAAATGTGTCCGATGTGGATAAATAAACGCTCTAGATGTGCTCTAGAAATGCATCGGATGTGGATATTTAAAGGCGGCAATAGTATAAAAACGTATGATTCATGGAGGAAGGATAAATAGTATGATTTCAAATTTCAATTTTAACTCTCGAGCGTTTGTTTATCCATTACATTTACTTATCTTGAACCATTGCCGCGTTTGAGAATCCACATCGGATGCATCTGAGATGTAGTAAATCTTTGATCACGTGATTCAGTATACGTAAATGTAATGGGACAGATGTGTCCGATGTGGATAAAAAAACGTTCGAGATGAAAAAATGCATCCGATGTGGATTCTCAAACGCGGCACATGTAGTGATAAAAGATTAACAATATCCGATGTGGATAAACAAACGCAGCAAGTGAACACGCCCATTATGTCGTCACACTTGTAAAACGAAAACTTGATGAAAATATGCCTTGTTCAATCGAACAACACACTTCTGTCACTTTAGTAGAAATAATGTGGTGGCTTAATAACTGCGATAGTGGGGCCAAATTATATTAAAAAAGAATTTAAAGTGTTTGAAGACGTATATAATAGATGGTGCCAGCTGCTTCCGCAATGTACACAGCCATTTTATATATATAAAAAATGAATCTAGACAATGTCTTAACCTACTAACTGATAGATGGCGCTTTTCACTTTATACATTTTACAAAATTTAGACAAATTTATTTATTTGCTGAAAGGATTTGTGACTATCTTTTTAATTTATCATAGACGTTTTACATTTTACGATTCGCGGCCGTTTGAAAATGATTATCCATGAAAACTTATCCCCAAATATGAAAGTATTTTTCCCTCATAAAATATGGCATTTAATGTTATATTAAGATACGACCGTGATTTAAACATTGTTAAAACAGTATATTTGCATTTCAAAATAAATTAAAAAAACAGTATAAGGTACTTGAGATAATAAATTGTGTTTTTTTTATGAATTGGACATCTGTATCTGCAGGTGGGAAAAAAAAGAGGGTGGTTTGTTCCACAGCACTTATGCCTCATTAGGACATTATGCATCCTTCTGGGGCATATATGATGACTTGCTTCTGAATTTGTCAAAAGCCTGCTGGTTGTCGCTGAAAGGTGACAGCCATCTTCCCAATAAACACAGTTAATCGGCACCGTAACTGGACCGAAGGAGGCTTGCCGGATGCCGGACGCGGCCCGATATACGGGTGCTGCTTCGGCACTATATTGTAGCCGCGTTTATATATCTATATATAGTTCGGCCCGTAAGGATGCCTCCCATGCCCGGCTAGCCAAATATTCACCGCGTTCGGTCCGTAAGGTTGCCTCCCATGTCTGGAAAGCCAAATATGGACCACATGCGGTTTCTACTTCTAAATTACGTCAAATGGTATGGTCCTACCGGCTCAGAAGCAACCCCGACAACGGCAATCCAAGTACTCGGCTTCCTGAACTTGCCGGTGTCAGGCCGAGCGAATGCCGTCTATTTATGGTTTACTGGGTTCCCCATCTGTAAGTCAAATCTTTAAGTCGCCCCGGAGCGCCATGGCAAATAATAATATTAATAATAATAATAATAGCGTCCCTTCCCCACACAAGCTCAGTCGGCTTCAGGGGTTGAAATTCATTCATAAGGGGATGACTTTAGGGAGAGTATTATTAATTATTATTATTATTAATCGATTTTTCCGTAGTTACTCAGGGGCAAATTAGAAGAACACATCACTGGACTTCCGAGAGGTGAGAACCTTTCTTTTTTTAGCCAGCGATATAATATAATAAATAATTGGATTTAAAGGATCTTTTTTTATTTTATCCCGCATCATGATACGCCTATTTAAAAGTGTTAATTTTCAAATTATCACTAATTGTGATTTTTAAACTATTGTAGATATTGATGAATTTAGTTTGCTTTACTTATATTTCTTATTTATAGCTGTAATATTTTATTTTTAGTTTAATAATTTATTCCTAATTGTTAAGAAAATTGAACCATTTAATTACCAGGTGTTATTACTTTACCAGATTTATTCCTTTTATTTTTTACCAAATTCAACGTAAATTTAATAAAGAAGTCCATCTCTGGAATGCCGACTCGAGATCGAACTTTCAAAAATAACTCTTTTACGCATTCTTAACGAGCCAGCCCTGCGCTTTGTCATATTTTAACACAGAAGGGTCAATGTTCGAAGAATAACTTCAAATGACCGTATAAGGGTCTCCTTATGTAAATTCATCATAAAAAGTGTAGCTCTGGCTTTGCTCCCTTAACTTATTTACCTGTGCGGTGTATGACTAGGAATGATCGTTTTTTTTTTAATTTGTATCTTTGAGAATATTGTGTTGTCGACGTAAGGGTTAAAAACTGTAAAAAAAGGAGGTAAAAAAAGTTTACTAAGGATTTAGTTTGGCTGAGAACCGACGTGGTTTGAGGATATTATTTTTAATTTTTTTGTATGGCTTGGGAAACGTATGCACGGAAATATATGCATAATTATTTTTAAGGTCTGGACGAATCTGATTATAATCTAATAAATTTTTGCATCCACTGGCAAGCACTCAAAAACTAGGTAAAGATTAAAATTGTCCAAGAGTAACCCGCGAAAACATTTTTATTAACTCTTTTTTATATCACCTTGTCACTTTGATAGGCGCGGCGAATGTACTCTTGATGTACTGGCAAGCAAATTATTGTGATATTCTATCCATTGTTCCCGATTGGCGAATAATTATACGATTTGCGGATAATTTGGGTTGGATAATTTTCTCACCCACTTAAAATCGAGCAACAATTCACTTAGACTTTAGAATACAAATGAAATCAAAATAAGGACGAAACAAAATAGATAAACATGTTTTACATACCAACTTCAATATGTGATTACTACTGTTAAGTACTTTAGTAGGGCATTAAGTAGATTTTGACTGTTCTATATTCTACAGTTCGAACGCTTTCCAATACGCTTTGCTAATGTTTAGTTTTTTTTTACTGATTTGGGTAACTTTTGTTAATGCATACAATAATAAATAGCACTTTTATGCAACTAATCAAATATACCTAGCTCAAAATAAATAGTAAATATTTTAAATTTTGATGAAGACATCGATAATGAAGAGCAATAAAATAATATATTGATATAATCTTATCCATCTTGTTTTTTCTGAAAAATACAGTATATTGTAACGTATATTTATTTAAACGGTTTGTTTTTCACTAAGACATTCTTTTATTTTATAACTCATTTTATTTGTACTAAATACAACGCTTATCTCTTTTACTGAGACACTAATTTATTTTGACAATATTTATTTTAACAAAAGGATATCTAAACGAAGTCAAACGACAAAACTTAGTCTATTTATATCCATATGTTGCGCTCCAGACCTGCTTTAGAATATTCTAGACTTCCTTCGACTAAGAATTGATATTTGGGTACCGGCACCTCTACCAGATTTGTTGTTTCTAAAAGGAGTGAGTTAAATTGGAAATTATCATTTTTCTGATGCCATCGTGTGATATCAAATAGAAGCATTTTGAAGCTTGTTTTAAAAAACATATAATACGTTCGTTTGTTTTACTTTTTCTTTGACAGTTTTTCGAAAGAAGTGCTTAAAAATTACTGTCTTTATAACTTACATATCTTCAAAAGTAAGCTCAGAAAAATCTGTCTGAACGAAAATTATCTCGATTACTGCCCGTTGAAGAGTTTCTTTTTTATGCAAATAAAGAGAGCTCTGCCGTACCGATACTTGTATTAGCACTTGCCAGCTAAATCTATCAACATATCAGCTCTAATTAATTTAAAACATCTATCACTATTTCAATGGTCAAACTTTTTTCTTTGGCTTTCAAACTTTTATAATAATGACTTGTTAGTCTGTTGTCTGGAATAATTCGGAATATAAAAAATTGCTTTAGGTTATACAACATAAAATCTAACACAAAAAGTGTGTCCCAAAAAGTTTTATACAAATGGAAAAAAGTTTATCTTATATTTCATAAAAAACCTTGTTAAAAGTTCTGCATTACGTCGAAATTTATAATCAAGCATCAAATTTAATAATAAAATTTCTAATACACACTTATTGATTGGAATATTATTTACTGAATAAATTGAAATCACGTTAAATATAATCTTTTTCTTTTGAAAGTTTAATTTTAAGTCAATATAAAACTTCTTGCAGCATCCATTTAAAATTAATTGTAAATTAAAAGACATGGAAAATAATTTTTCTTATAAATCACTATTTATAAACTTCCAATTACACACGTATTATTTGTTAGCATTTAATGTAAATAGAATACGTGGGTTATAGTTAACTTTTTGACTATCTGGAAATTTGATGTTTAAATTTTAAGTTACGATCAGCAATTTAAAATTTCAAATGAGCAAAAAGTAAATTTGCACGAAAGAAACGAGAAATTCTCGTCGAGAAAGGTCTCTCTAGTTTCGTCGAGACGAGAATCCCTTGTCTCGCGCAGTGGCCCAGCGAGAGGGGTTTTAACGGATAAAACCTCCCCCCTTCCCAGACCCAGACGCGAACCCAGATGATTTTGAAATTTAAAAAGTTAAAGTAGGTCAAAAATTATATCTTCTAAATACTCTCAAATTTTTTTTAAACTACTCCTAATACAAAATTCTGGCTGCGCACCTGGTCTCGCGAAATCACTAGTAACGGAAAAAATTGAGGCCATAAAAGGTCCAAATAAAGCAGAGAGGGACTTAAAGGATTAGAGCAGAAAATGACAGACAATATAATTGTTTAAAATGATACTACTAGTATAAATATTGTACATATATTAATTGCATTTATTTCTTAAGTTTATAAAACCTTCGTACAATAATTAGTCAAAGAGACCTAATCCCATATCATAATCAAATTCTTCAGGTTCCTTCTTTTTCGCCTCTTTAGCGGGAGCTGCGGCAATAGCAGCAGGTGCAGCTGCTGCAGGAGCTCCAGCTGGGACTGCGCCTATATATATTTTTACACCCTTCGGACCCCCCGTGCTATCACTCTAATCAGTTTGTAGCGTGGTGGCACAGCAGCCTGCGGCTGATTGTACCAATATTTGCAGCTCCTACTACTTTCCCATTCACCAATTCACTCAATAATTTATTCCATGTCGTCGATGGTTAAACGCTAGTCCCATGGTGGAACGTTCCAGCCGTCACGCATCCACGACGTGACCGTAGAGATCAGTACTTAACTGTTGCGAGAACGTGGATGCACACTAATCTCGTAGCTAGCCTCTCCACATCCAATGTTGGTTACTTGATATTTACACCTTCAAGGGCTTTGGCGCAAAGACCTGGCCAGTGGGGGGGTTCGATTTCTACATTGGCGGTCTTCAAAATGGTCTGGATTTTTTCACCAGTGATAGCAATATCTTCATTTGGAAAAATAAGGGCTGAAGAGACGCGTTTGAAATAATTTTTGACTTATCTGTTAATATTTATTTTATAATAATAATTTTATAAAAGAAATCAAATACGTTTTATTACATTTAGTTGGTATTTTTTTTTATAAATCATAAGGCAACTCAGTGGATTTTTTTGTAACATAATGACTAGGAAAGTAACAAATAGAAAAATAATAAGCAAAATTACACACAATTTATTTATTTTTAGATTTTTTAATAAGTAAAAAAATATACATTGTGTACAAAACAGGTAGGTTTAAAAAAAACTTTGCTATAAACACAATTACTGTAAAAAAAAATAGTTAAAAAAAATATGTAAGAAATTAAAAATGAAGTAAATTATATCAAAATACCTAACATTAGAAAACAAAAAAAGTTGTAACTAGATTTCAAAAACATGATTTCAACTCATAATATACTGGTATTTAATTGCATTTTAATTCCAAAATTTGCTTGTTTGAAATGTTAGATACATCTTTTTCATCCTAAATAACTTTGTTATTCTCTTTGATTTTTGTTGTTTATTTTTAAATTGATTCAACACTTTCGTCGCGTGATATCTGTCTCTAGCATTTTACTTTGCTTCTTCTTACTGTGTTTTATTTAGTTTCAATTTTTCTTTACATCGATTTTTCTTTTCTATTTTACTCTTTTCTATTATACTGTCGTGCGAGCCATTTTTAACCAGTTAGATCCTGATTTATGTTTACGTTATCGCTGTTCAGCTGTCCCCTTACGAGAAATGATATGGAATTGCAATTTTTGGCGAAGGTGCTATATTTAATAAAATATTAGAATGTTCGGAAGATCATTCACCTTTGTATATAAATAGATTCTTTGTTATTGGAGCAGTCAATTTAAGATAGATATTCGAATGGTAAAGATAAATAGTGACATATAACTGTTTGAAATATAAGTAGTGCTGATACAGAAATTACTGTTAAGTTGAAAATAAATTAGTGAATATAGTGGTAAATAAATTAAATAATAAACTGTTTTAAATAAATAAATGAACGTTACAATCAATACGAATACGTTTATTAAATATAAACGTTCTTTATTATATTATAAATAAATAATCAGCAACTATCCTGAGGATCAGCGGATTCAATACACACGTACATAGCGTTACAGTATGTTGATACCTATACAGTAATACTGAAGCCGGTTCTGAAAATATGACAATGAAATAGGGTGGATTCGAACAGTGGGGCGATGCATCGCGAGAACTCTGCCGATTCAGCAAAAAATAGCGGCCTCTTAGATACTTTGTAGGTAATGATATAAAAGAAATGCAGATACTTCGGTCAATGTTTTATGTGTATATTTTAAGTTTTTTTAAGGCCTGTTTGTCATCGGAGAAATCTGGTTTGTTAAAGGTTGAATTACAGCACTAAGTCTGAAAAATTCTTTCTAATTTTAATTCTATAAAAAAAAATTAGGTTAAATTAGAGGATCTATTATTTTGAAACTTTGAAACAGATTTTCAGCCACCTCGAAAGGTTTTCAAAATTAATTAATTAATTTATTAGATAAAGAGTGAGCCACAAAAATGTCTCTAAAGTAGGCAATTACAAATAAAATACAGGTTTACCCTAAAACCACCTCTTAAAATATTTCAATTAATTCTCACTCACCACTAAAAGCGCTTAAATAATTTACCAAATGTAGATTTTTTAAGTTAAACGGTTGGAGAGATATTACATTTTTTCTAAATTTATGGCCCCACAATTACGTTAAATCTTTGGGGTGCACGCACCTATTCTATGTCGGTACTTATGCGGAACACCCTGTATATACTAAATTTCTAGTAATCGAAAAGTTTTTTTGTAATGTAGCTCCTACAAAAATTATTTTTAATTAAAACTTATACATCATAATTAACTGACTTTTACAGAATTTAAATATCATCAGCTAATACGTTCCGAGATATTTTGCTTGCGAGTTTTCAGTGGGACACTCTTTATTTTGATAGTAAAAGTTCCTATATTTAGGTAAATAGAATATTGAAAGAATTTCTGCAGAAGCTAACAAAAGATCTTCGGATTAATTATTCATAATTCCCAGGATATTGCTTCGTCTTCCATCTTATTGCAAGTATGCTATGTTCTCTTATTCTGTTATACTCTATCATTCTTTAGTATAGAGTCCCAGATATAATATACTTGAATTTATCAAATAGTAGAGAAGAATCTTAAAATAACTAAAATATAGGGCTGATGGTAATGGAACTAAGTTTAAGTGGTTTCAAATGTCGACGTCAGGCGCGGATACAAGGGAGGGTAATACATAAATTTGTAAATTCAAAATTGTTATTTGTGGTTCTTGTTTTTTTAGATATGTTACATCATATTGTATTGTAGTGTCCTATTAGTTTAAATAGACTTTTTAATACAAAAACAGCACGTCATCGATCATTATTTATGCAGTCACCATCATCATTATTCAGTGTTGTCTAATCGTCTAATTATTTTTACGTAATTTCATTGAATAATCTGAAAATAAAGTGGTACCTTTTATTCAAAGTCGTTAGATTCTAAAAATGAAACTTAAAAATTGAAACTATAAAAATATTAAACTCTTTTTCAGCCACCACTATACAAAATCACATGTTCCGTATTGTTTTTTAAACTTCAAATTAGGCAATTACGTACACATCTATAAATAGTGCGGAAATATATTATTCCACACGCTAATTCCACACTGTTTAGTGGACTGAGAAAATTGTCATATAAACATTAGTACGAATAGAAATACAATTCTATTTCTTATGAAATTATTTAATTATATATAAAATTAAATTATTTCGACCATTACTAAAAAACAGGGTAAATTGTCAAAAAACATGTACATTAAATAAACAATAACTTCTGAAATATTGCCAGATATACGAAAAAATTCAAATCAAGTTACCTGACTTCAAATCTTAACATTTAATTTCCTTCAAGATTATTGAAAATAATTGCTAACTATAAAATGAATAGTGATAGTGATAGTAATAATACTTTTCACCGCATATTTATCTCCTAATAATATTTTTAATTTTAAGTCGTTAATATTAATTTTTGTAATAAGTTATAAATAAAAATTAAAATAAAAAAATACGTCAATACATTTCATCAAATTATTTAAAAAAATGTGTGATTTATGTTTTAATCATTGTGGTCGTAGAAAAAATATAGTGTGATACTCGTGCAGAAAACCTATTCCAAGGAATTTGTTACTTTCTGCACTTGAGTGATCCACTTAAAATGTTTCTAAAGTAGACCATGATTGACAAATACATAATGGTGGGAGGGGTTTTCCTCATCTGTAAGTCGTCCCGCAGCGCCACGGCATATAATAATAATAGCCGTCCCTACCCTTGCTTGTGGGGTTAAAAATTCACTCGTGAGGGAGAGTATTATTATTATATTGTTATACGAGTCATGTCCGTGATAACTACGCGCGACTCTGAATTAAATACAAAGTGACACTTAAAAAGAATAATAATTAAATGTACGCTCGACATACCTATGTGATTTTTTCCCAGGCCTACTTTATAAACATTTTTTTTAATCACGCCTTACTATTTTCTATGGCTATAATTTAAAACTACATTTCCTTATTCGAAAATTCTGATAACACAAAGTAATCATTTCCGTATCGTAATCCTATTCTAATAATACCAAATAGTCATGCATTCTCTTATTATTTTAATAATATCATATGTGTCATGAAATGTCAAACATTAAATAATTATAAAAAAAGATATGTCATTTTAATTTTATAAATCCAAAATTACAAATTTAAAAAATAAATTAAAACTGTAAATATCTCGAAAACCAATCACTTTTTGAGTTCCCAACAAGAGTACATGTTTTATTTAAAAAACATCAAAAAATGTAAGGGTATATTCCAAATAAGTTTTTGGACAGTGGCGTAAAATTTAGAGGGAATGAAAGTATTATTTATCCGTACCGTACGCCATTGGTAAAGTATATTTAACTGATTGTTTCGCTTATAGGTGTATCTTATGACACCAACAATGTTTACCGAATTTAGTGATATTATACTGAGAAATAAAAAAATTATTGCCAGTAATTTCCAACTCTAACATCCTGTAATATTTTATCTAAGCATGTTTCGTTTGTATTATTTTTATTCAGATAATCTTTATTTGTTCTGTGTTTCCTTCTTAATGAGACACCATGTATGTTAAACTCACAAGGAATGCTCATTTCCAACTCGTATCATACTCTTAGGAAATGAATATACTATTTTCTACACCCACGTCGATATTATTTATTTTACGTACAGACTACAGAACGGAAAAGTAGGCCATTACGTTCTACTGAACGGATATACATAATTTCATATAAACTCTAGTAAGTATACTGAACGCATATGAAATCCGTCAATCACAGTTGTTCATATTTGATGAGCGGGCTACATTTTAATATTTTAAATAGGTGACAATTCTGTCAAACTAATTGTAAGTATACCTATTTTTTAGTAATTGAGATTAAATATAATTAAAAATGAGTGATTCTTGTGAAGAATCGATAAATAATAGATATCATTCCACAAGATATTCGTCTATATTCACAAATAAATCATATACTATAATAAAACTATCTGAAACCAATCTATATATCGTCGCCCTAATAAGAAAAATGCCTAATTCCACTTTTTTTTGAAAATGGGATTAAGATACCATCTATTAGAATAACGTCTAAGCCACCTTCTGACAAAATTTCAGAGTGTTTACTTAACCGGTTAATTTTAAATTAAAATAATAGAAATTTGCCGATTTTCGATTTAACAATTGCCAAAAAGAAATTTGCCTAGCTCCACACATTTATTATATGTGTTAGATGTGAAGAAAAACAGTTAATAAAGTAATAATGTATTTGTTAAAAAATAACGTTTTTCTTTTCTCCGTTAAAATTTTCCAAAACGGAGATAGGCATTTTTCTTATTAGGGCGACCATATCAGTATTACAAAATATTATCTCAGCGAAGATATAGAGGACTGAGTTCCTATGAAAAAGGTCGGGGGTTCAAATCCAGGATAATAATAAAAAATATATTTTTTCTACACCCACATGGATTACAAAACGAAAAAGTATGAGTATGCCTTCAACTAAACGAATATATTTCATATCCATTCTAGGTAGTGAGAACACTGCAAAAATGAAATCCACCAATCGCCGTTCATATTTTGATCAACTGATTGATATTATTTTTAAAATTTTAAATAAGTGACAATTCTGTCAAACTAATTGTCAGTATATTTTTTAGTTATTGAGATTAAACATACATTAAAATGGGTTATTCTTGTGTAGAATCGATAAATTATAGCATTTTTATTTTTATTTCGTCTATAATTATAAATAATTTGTTAATTTAAATAAAACTATATGAAGTCAATTTAATTACGAGTATTAAAGCAGCAAAAATAAAAGAATAATAGGTGGTCCTGTGGTTAGAGTTCTTGACTTCCACACGGAAGGCTCGAGTTCGGACGGGGAAAAATGAAATGAACTTGTTTTCATTTAGTTTATTTTAAAAATTATTAAAAGACATAAATTATTTTAAAATTAGTTATTTTGTCTTAATAATCTAAAATTTTTTTATTTGTAAATTTTCGTTAGTGGGTCGTAGAAAAAATATACTATATAACTCGAGTGGATTGTCCACATCGCACTCAGATGATTGAGCACTCCGCATGCGGCATCGTGCTCAAATTTCGTCTCTTCGTCTTTCCACTCTTGTTCTACAAACTACTATTTCAAGTTTATTTTATTTTACAAATTAATAAAGGTCACAAATTACTTTTCAAATAGTTTATCTTAATAAACGCTAAATTAATGTTTTAAATTTTTGTTAGTGGGTCGTAAAAAAAATATACTCTACAACTCGAGTGGATTGCCTGTATCGCCTACGGCGTCGTGCTCAATATTCGTCTTCTTGCGATATGGCCATCATATCCACTCTTGTTGCACAAACTACTATATCAGAATAATGAAGCTTCAAATAAACATCCTTATTGTACCAAACAATAATTATCAAATATTAATATACAGGGTGATTCTTTAAACAAAAATAAAACAAATACGGGTCCGAATAAGATGCTTTGTTTAAAATATACATGGTGTTTACCATTTTTAATTTTTTTCTTGTAAAATAAGAGGAAATCTAAAAATTTTAAAAGGTGCTTTTTATTAGTCATTTAAATATATAACTAATTGTGCAATCAATAAGAGAAAAAGTCAGTGGCGTAGGTACATATTTTTCGTTCGCACGCGTGCCCATGGTAAACCTGATTACATATTTTTATTTGCTAAAATATGTGCTTCTTTGGTAGATTTTAGCACCAAAATCTTATTCAAATCGTTACAGCAGTTTCGGAAAGATTTAAAAAAAATTGAAAAAATTAAAAACACCCTGTATCTTTCAAATAAGGCATCTGCGGACCCATGTCTTATTTTTGGCTAGGGAATCACCCCCCAAGCGATGGCACATGTTTTTTGAAATACCCTGTATAATATATAGGTACATTCCTATTTCTAACTCAGTTTCCACTAAATTAAATTTAAAAACATTATTTTTGCACCACTGCACTAAATTATTAATTAGTTCACCATGATTATTGTTATTTTGAACTACCAAGAATAAATTTTGAAAACGCCTGTAATACCGTAAAATGCTTTCGTTAAGTTGCTTTCAATAAATTAGTTTTACATTTAATAAAATTTTATACCATTTAATTATAATAAGTAAAATTTTTGTAAGTATTTTTTTTATAATTATAATCATATCAATTTCAATAGTAAGTAACGGAAAACATTTTTTTTCTGTATCAGACAGTTAAATTTTGAAAATGATTCAGGGAGTGTAAAAAGAGCGCTAAATTTGCGAACCCCACCGAATTTAAACCAGCATCACATTGTACCGTTAGAACACGACATTTTTTCTGATAACGCATGTGAAAATGCAAACGAATCAAATTCTCAACCGAAATTAGAAAAAAAGGGTCTTACCTAGCGAGAAAACAATAGCGAAAGCCTGAAAAATAGGAGGGTAGCGGTCCACTCCGTACGAAATGAAACGAAGGATGTAGAAAGGATAAAGTCCGGTGGTGCGGTATCCAGAAAGCCCATTTCATATCAGGAGCACACGGAGCTTCCGCGAGTAGAGGGGATGAGAGCGCGCAAAGTGGGGAGTAAAACAAAATAAAAATCGTCTTTTGCTGCAGTTCAAGTTTCAACTCAACAGTCCGTCAGTTTCGTACTGCAAACTGCAACCGAAATCGGCGAAAACCGAAAAAGCACGTTGTTTTGATTTTTCCCCATGTTGCGTTTGTAAAATAATAAACCGTAATTGGTACTATAATGGACGGGCTATCCACTACGGATGAGAACGGTGGTGTTCCCGCGCCTAGTTCGAATGTTCCGGTGATGTTGGGAAACTGTGCCAGTGGTAGTTCGAGTGCTAGACAATCACCGAAAGTGTGTGTTACGCCTGCTTCGCAAATCCTTCTTCAGAGAAATTCCCTGTCGCCAAACATCCCTAGGAAAGTTATGAGCAAAAACAATAACAACACAAGTTAGTCACTTCATTTACTAACTTTATAAACAATAAGTAGCTAAGCTAGTTAGTTTGTTTTAGACATATTTTGCGCATTTTGAAAATTTGGATTTAAATCTATCGTCCGAAGTACATTTTTTTTTAATCATCTTACAATTATTCAGCATCAGAGTTATTTGTAACTTATAATACTCGTATTTAAAATACCACCGACGTTTCTACTTTATACATCCATCATCAAATTATTTTTTCTTCAATTGTTTATAAAACACGAAGATAAACACATTATCGTTTGTTAACTTTATAAAACAAATAATTACTTTAATAAGGGGTTATTTTTGACATTTCTTTAAGAAATGACGCGTATTTTGAAAATTTACCTTATAGTTTACAATTTTTAGAATGTTTTTTTAACTAATTATCTACGAATTTAATTTATTTTTAAAATATCTTGGGCGTCTTAATTTAATACTTTATGCGTTTCGAAAATATAGAAGTTTTGCAGTGTATTTTTTAGAATGTTTTAGTTATTAATAATATTTTTTATAAATAGCGTCGATGTTTAAATTTTTTAAATTCATATCATATCATGTTTAATGGGAGAGGGTAAAAAATGGGATAGGTGTATTCTTAAAAATAATTAAAGCGAGATATTTAAAAAAAAACATTTTTGATCCAATTCTTTCAAAAGTATGGTCTTGAAAAATTGCTTGAATAATAAATAATAGTATAATACAGGGTGTTTCAGAATAAAGTGCTGTATACAGGGGGGGGGGGGCTTGTAGATCTCAACTCTGTGGCCGGCGCTTAAAAGGTCATAAGTCGTTTTTTACGTAAAAGGTAAAAGGCGTTTTTAGTCAAGATACGTTTAGAAGAGTGTATATTTTAGGCAGTTAAAAGGATCTAAGTCTATATACGTTGTAAATAAGGTATAAAAAACATATATAATAATACAAGGGTAACCGCGAAAGACAAAACGTCATAATTAAACATAGTCAAATTTTGTAACATGAAACAGTTAAAACAAAATATTTCTACATATTTTTTAATTTTTACAGGACCAAATGTCCTAAAAAGATCGTCGATTTGAATTCTAAAAATCCTTATTCATATGTCCTAAAATTTTCCAGCGCCATTCTCCAAAAATGTGTAATATCGACTTATTACCTTTTAACCGCCGACCACAGAACTAATTAATAAAAGAAGCTAAATATAATTTTCCTGTAAATGTCTCAGTTTATATTCTACAGGGTGATAAAGTGAATTTCATAAATACATAATTTTCTAAATATCATCCCTTATGGTAAAGATTTTAGCTTAAAAATATGTATATGTTAGTTAATCGTTATTATTATTATTTCGATAAATCGCGATAACCCATTGGCGTAGAATCAAGGGTTATGAAAACAATTTTCATCCAAACTTTTTGAACATCCCATGTTTCATAAAAATTAAGCTTAATAATTATTCCTGGCGCAATTTGTCACAAAAAGGGACTCTTGTTTGATCGTTGTAAAATAATCCATTTCCGAGATTTTTCAGCTTTAGTCCTACCCAATTTTAATCAATTTTATCAAGGGCCGATTTCATAATGAATATTAAAAGGTCCATTATCTATTGGGGCCAAAATTGTATGGACTTAATAGCCCCACGTTGTGAACTGCGTTTAAATAAAAACAATTAAACCTATGTTAATGTTCGTTAATATACAGGGTGTAAAAAACTACGGGGTGATAGTACTGGAAAATAAAGTATAAGTGTGGGTGACGTAAATGCATAAGGGAGTTAGGAGTGAATGTCAAAATAAAGAAAAATTGTATGGAAATATACTTATATCAAAAAATGAAGAGTTCGATTGGAAATATTTGGAGAATTTTTGAAAATAGAAAAGTAAACAACAAAATATTAATAGTACTTACAAAAAGATACAACAATAATAAGTCTGCAATACAAGAAATTAAAAAATTAACACCATAATATAAAATGCAATAAAACTATATTACTTAGGTCGGACGAAAAAAAAAAAAAAAAATGCCGTTACAGGTAGCCAGACAAATGGTGACATGAGCTTAATTTTTTTATTAATTATCTCACTGATTACTTATGATATAATTATGATTTGAAAATCATTAGAATCCTCAAGTTTTTACCTAATAATAATCCAAAATACATTTTTGCACAGTTTTTATGATATCGTCCTATATAATAATTATATCAAACCGAGATAACTATAAATTTGTATAATTGTATATCATTTACAATTTTAAAATCTATTTCGTCTAACAGGCTAAATTTTTACTTTTGAAAAATTATTTTTTTTAGAATATCTTACTTTTGGACAAACGATACCATACAAAACTGGAAATTAAAAACTATAATTTCCCCTACTCAAACAATTTTTTCTATGAAATACCAACCGAATGATAGAAATGCTATTTGGTAAAAATCCATAATTTTTAACTATTAAAATAAAAGTAAAAAATAATTATTTAAAAGTGTTTTGCCTTTTTCTCAAAACTTACAGGACATTCATTTTCCAACTTCCATTTAGAATACTAATAAATAATAGAAAAATTAATTCTGGAAACCATATACGTCACAAAATAATTTATGGATTATTATTTTGTGTATTGTGGCTTTCAGAATTTATTTTTCAATTTTATTTTACGTCTTGGTCATTTTACAATTCATGAAATAATATATGATTTAACTTAAACCTTTCATAATTTCAAACTAATTAAAATCCCCCAATTTCAAATAATTTGTACATAATATAACAAATGTATAGAAAGTGATTATTAAATAAAAATCTAACCTAAATATTTCATTATAACAAATTAATTGAAATCTCTCAATCTCAATTTTTTTATAACTAATGTATATAAAATCATAATATCAATAATTTCTAAAGCCCCCACTGGATAATTAAAGAAGTTTTAGATAGATATATTTAACTAACATAATTTATTTTAAAATTCAAAATATAGAATCAGCTAAGGGTGAGATTACAGAACGTCTGCAATTTTGCAGATCTGCAAATATAGCGGCAACTTTGCAGATCTGCAAATATGGCGGACTTACATATGCATGTATCAAGTTTTCGTATTCCAAAAAAGATCTGCAAATTTGCAATATTTATTGTGGTTTATTACCCCCAACAACACTAAACCCAAATCCATTACTATGTTTAAAAACTCGATAATCTGACACCATGAACTGTATTCAATCAAAAGAAACAGAAGACTTCATGGTTGTAGGATGTTCTAACCTTCTTAAGGGTGGTTTTGGATTTAGTGGTGTTAGGGGCAATAAATATTGCGAATTTGCAGCTATTTTTTAGATACTTGCATCTGTAAGTCCGCCATATTTGCAGATCTGTAAAGTTTCCGCCATATTTGCAGATCTGCAAAGTTGCAGACGTTCTGTAATCTCACCCTAAGCTTTTAATATTATTCGTACATCATAATTGTTGTCATAGTAACTTCTTTTGGTTTTCTTCAACGATAAGTTCCAAGATTAACTGGATATCAATAACTTCTAGGGTAATAATACGTATCATAGTGTCAACAATCGCATGGATAAACTCCTCTGAACAACGCATTATTAACACGAACAAAAATTAATAGCGAATTGAATGGAGGAATTGAGAAAAATTGAAGGAAACTTACTTAATGATCACAGAATTAAATGTAATTAAGATTGATCATTAAAGGCTACAGGGGAGAATTTTTCGAGACAACGAAACAATACTAATATGCACTATTTATTAAGTATTAATTATTTACTTTTTAAAAGATAAATACGAGTATATGCGTTTGAATTATTTGTAGTGAAAATAATTATAAATTTTTCTTTCTTTTTTTAAACATAATCTCAAGGAAAAATTCCGAGAATAAATTAATGGAGGTGTCTTACAACTGCTTTTTTTTATAATAAAGGCAAATTTATCAATAGAAAAATGTTATGCAATGATACAAAACAATTTTTTATTGATGACTAAAAAATATATATTTTTTGAATATAATAATTGTTTAAAAAAAATTCAATATCCACCTCTAGTTGGGACAACTCTAATCTTATTTAATACAATCATCAATAGATCGCCTGCAAAAATATTCGTTTTTAGTAAATATTTAACTTAGATTGCAATATTTATGAGCCAAATAACGTTGGGTTCAAAGCTGTTCCTTGTGGGGTACCATTTTGCAGCATTCTTGTAGAAAACTTAAAAAAATCACACTCTTAACACTTTTTCGTGTAAATAGCCTGAATTTGAAATATTCAGATAAGTTTTTATACTTTTTTTATATAGATAATTCGAGTTATGCACTAGATAAGATTGTCAACCAAATAATTGAGACGTGACTTGTAATTGTTATTTAGTAAATAATTTGAGAAGGTAACATTTTTTAAAAAAGATTTTTGTGTACATTTACAACGCAAATCTTTCTGCTAAAATCAGTCATAATGGGAATATACATTTCTAAATTTAACAACCATATTACACAAAAATGAGCTTATTAGTATATACCACGCCGATGCTAATTTTAGAATTCGATATAGAATTTGTCATTTGGGAAATTCCTGGGGTGCAAGGGACATCTTAGATCCAATAAAATATGTTTTATCGTTACTTATACATTTAATTATTCGGCTATATTTTAAATGATACTTGCTTGATTGGATTTTCATGATTACAGAACTCATTACAAAATAGACCAATAAGAACCATGCATTTTGCATAATTACAACGTATAAATAAGTAAATATTATACCATGTTTCTTTTGGTGTTTTGCAAATCTAGACAGGCGTCAAAATGTACTTCATAAGGTATAAAATATTTGTTTATGTGAACACCATTTAAAATTTTCATGTCTTACAACCCATTTGGCCACTGAAAATTGTAAAATTTTAAAACTCAGAAGGTATAAAAACAATTTTTTGCAGATTCGTTCTTACTAAATGTACTATACGGATACTATTCGTAAGACAAAATATTTAGGGCTTAGTTGCTTTAAGAAATGCTCTGAAAAAGTCCAATATTTGCGTCATAAGGTATAAAAATAAAACAAATGTGTTTGTGTGGAAATGAATATCTAATCTAAAACAGTTTAGTGAGACCGAATAGTCGGGGATTTCTGTCCATAAGACTAATTTAAAATTACAAATAAAAAAAAGAAAGAAATTTACGTAATAAGATGTAAAATTGATCGCTGTTTTACCGATCATCTGTAACTGATGAGAAATTTTACCGTTCATGTTCGGTGGAAGTCGTGGTTGATGTAAGTAGAGGTGTATGAGATATACTGAAACAGTGTATAATCTTGACAAATACCACTCTTGCTGTGAGTTTAATTGGAATATACGTTCAATAAAACTCAATATATAAAACGTTTCGGTTCATTTTATGTATATTCGATTATACTGATTGCCCTTATGATATTACTTCTAAATATTCAGTAAGGAAATGCATTCGTAGGATATATCCTTCCAATAAGGTCTTTGGGCCAAATGGCACCACAATTGGAAGAAATCAAAATACAATTCGAAGAAAAATACACTACTAGATACGAAAAATCACATGATAATGAAGTATAAATGTGTGTCATCTGAAAATTAGTGAATGTTAACTTATTTTTCAGTTTTTTACGTATCATAAGTGAATATGACAAAAAGCGCGACCAAGTATTGACCCTTGTTACTCACAAGTTATGGGATTATTACCTATAAAGATAAAAAAATAGTATGTGTGCCTTATTTTATCTACTGAGTGAATATTTGCATTTTGTCAAAAACGAAAAATTTTATGAACTTAAAATTTTTAGAAAAAATCAATCTTTATAAGGGTACGAAGCTTATTGATTTTGAAAAAATCTGATTAAAAATGGAGGGGTTAAGGGGAGATTGAAACTTAAAAAAAAAATCATAAAACAAAAACGAAAAACAATATCAACTTGAAATTTTCAGTAAAAATCAAGTTCTACAATGGAACGAGGCCTATTAATTTTTAAAAAATTGATTGTAAATAGGGGGTTAAGGGGGGTTAAAATTAAAAAAAAAATCATAAATCAAAAACAAAACAATATCAACTTGAAATTTTTAGGAAAAATCAAGCTCTGCTATGGGACGAAACCTATTGATTTAAAAAAATCTGGTTAAAATGGAGGGATTAAGGGTGGATAAAATTAAAAAAAAAAACATAAAACGAAAACTAAAAAAAATATCAACTTGAAATTTTCAGGAAAAATCAAGCTTTACAATGGAACAAAGTTTATTGATTTTTAAAAAAGGGGTTTGTTTAACTGTGAAGAGTGTCATATAGAAAGCCATTTTAGTTATAATATACTTTCGCACTTCCATTGATTTTTAAAAATGAATTATCTCTAAAAATATGCGAAGTGCATTTATTGGAAATATGGTAATAGGATTTTTTTTTTAAAATGCAGTTTATATAAAAATTATTTAACATTGTATAAGGTCTAAATTATTGGTGCTTACTTATGTAATAATTTTTTTATTTTCAAAAAAGAATACTTAAACGTTAAATAAAAAATGAATACGTAAGAAAATTTTGTAAACATATAATTTCGGATAGTTTATTAAAAACCCTATACAAGGTGTTTCTTAATAACATGCTAATATTTAAGGGGGTGATTGTGCCATTTTAAGAAAAATTCATATGAATGTATGTCTTAACGTCCTAACTTTTGAGATACAGGGTGTTAAAGTTTTAAGAAAAAAATAAATTTTTATTGTCATTTTCATACCACTTTAAATATTTTTATGAAATTTTACATGCGGCGTTTATGCATTAAACAGCATTTTTGACCTAAAAATATTTTTTCCTTTCCTACAGTGGCGTCCGTTCTGGAGTCAGACTAGATATTTTTGAAGGAAAAAGTGGTACGCACTGCTTTCTCTTAAAATAAAAATTATTTTTGGAGTCCGCGTTCAATTTAGAACGAATTTAATTTCTTGACCTTTTTCGAACTACTTTTTTTGTTCAATTTTTTTAAAATTATTAAATTATAAATTCATCTCACTATTTCCAGGAATGCTGTGATGATGGCTTTGTAAAGCTTAGCCTGAATTTTTCGACATTTTCTTACACACTGATATTCTCGTCTTATAATCAAAAATATTGTAAAATATGAAAAAAAACATAAAACAACATAAAAAATACAAAAAAATATAAAAAAATATAAAAAAATATAAAAAAAAATATAAAAAGATATAAAAAAATATAAAAAGATATAAAAAAATATAAAAAAATCTAAAAGATATAAAAAATATAAAAAGATAAAATTTAAAAAAATAATAATTTCGTAATCTGAATTAGAAGGCCACCGTTAGTAATTTTGTTATATTAGCAAAATATTTGTCAGATTTATAGAGTGCAGAGTTCTTGACATTTTTCCTCAAAACACTGGGTATTCTCAGATATTCTTCGGGTATTCTCAGGCAGTGGCGGCTTGTTAACAAAAAAATTGGGATTTCACAATGCAGAATATAGATCTCAGTACAGATTTAGGTAAAAAACTTTCAGTTTTTATAATACACCTTTCCAAAATACTGAAAGCTTTTTACCTAAATCTGTACTGGGACCTATATTCTCTCATTGTAAACCTCCAATTTTTTGGCCACGAGCCACCACTGTTCTCAGGTATTCCCAGGTATCTTCGGGCATTCACAGGAATTCTTTATTTAAGATAATCTTGTGTACACAATTATTTAGATTTATTTAGTTTGTTGTATATTACGTCATATTATTCATTCAGATTGCCAAACTTTAAGTGTATCATTTGTGTTATTTCAAGTAAATTGCGTCCTTGTTCAATATAAAATATAAAAATAGACATCAATAACTACCAATAATTAACTATGATAAATTCTTTTGACTTTTTCCCTCATTATTTTGACGAAGGTAATTATGGCATAATCTCATGAGAAAGATAATATTGACAGTTGTCGTTATTAAAGTATATAAAAACTAATACCGTAAGTTGGTAGGCAGCGATGTCTAACTAGTTAGTTTTTTTCAACCATCTGTACAGTTCCCACATTTTATTGTATTGTATTGTTTTTTCGTAAAAAATAAACTGTGCCGGGAAAGTATTCTGTATCATTACCTGATAAAACGAAATTGGAGCATTATTTATTCATCCTAGATTGGCGGCTGGTCTTTTTTTCTGGGGAACACCTCGAGAAGAAAAAAAATTATAGATCACGTATTTTAACTCGTTTATAGCCTCAATATTTTAAAATTTATTTATTATAATCGTTATGCCTTAGCGTCTAAAGATATTTAATATTTTTAATACACCCCTTTAAAGGGTTGCATTGAGTTTATAAAAAAGTGTATATGAAAGGGGAGCCTTTATTTTTGGATAAACTATCAGCTCTAGCAATTACTGTATATAATTTTGTATATACTCGTTATTTAAAATTTGAGAGTTGCTTACCAAGTTCATATCTAGTTAAGGCATATAATACCTAATACATTTTTTGCTACCCAAGGACCTTTATCGACACTTCTGTGAAATTATGTGACTTTATATTCTGATGTGTATATTTTTGATTTGTGTTATAGCATTAATATTAGTAAAAATAGTGGTTATTATGGTAGTAGTAGTAGTTATTAAATAATAGGGGTTAGTTTTATAAATTATTAATGATGGCTTTTTGCTAAATTCTGAATTGGGTGAAATATGCCATTACTGTGCCACCCATATTTTTTATTATTTAAATTATAAAATATATTTTTTGAGTAATTTTAAAAATATTTTTAAACCTTATTCATATTGAAGTGTATTATCTATTTAAAGATGTATTCTTAAAATAAAATGACCATGAAGAATCATTTCAAACGTTTTGAAAACATAAATTATTTTATTCAAACCCCAAATCTCGTTACAATTTTAATAAAAAATATTATTTCAATAGTCACACAAACTGTTATTTTGACGTAAATTATTATCTTTTTCACATAATCCTCCAAAAACGGGAGTAAAATCGGGAGAGCATGCTTATCATTCAATCCATCCTCATCACAAAGTCCAACGCTGTGGAAAATCGATGAAAAATTATTTAAACAATAATTTGTAATTAACTGGCGAAGTTTTTGAAATTTTTTAGAAACTCTACTTCTATTTTTATTGTTTTATCGCCATTATTTCCAAGACAGGTTCAATGAATCACTTCTTCAAAAAGGTGAGGAGACCTTTTCTCTTTTGCACTTACTTAGAAGCACTTTCTAAGCATAATAGTAGGAAAGTATGTTTTATGAGCTAACCTCTATTTTAGAATAAACATGAAGGAAATGAAAATAATTCAAAACTGACCAAGATAATGTCATAACTAACGTAGTTTTTACACAGCACAAAAAATTATTAGAACAGGAAGCGGATATAAACAGGTCAACAAAATAATGTACCTACCTGGATGGGTATCATTTCTGGTTATTAAAAAGGTCATACATATCAAAAATGGTGCCCATTGTTAGAGCAGGGGAATTATGACCATATTGCTAAGAACAAAAACTTTATTTTTTGTACCTTTCGATTATTCAAATTGTACGGTAGAAAATATTCTTTGGGTTGTGAATGTTTTACGAGGGTCACGATAAAATATTGGATTTGATGGTGCTTGTTTTTTTTTATTTTATATTACAAATAAGAAATAATGTAATTAATAAAAAATGCATATGCCTACACTATGATACGTAGATTTTATTAAAGCTCGTTGTATAATTATTTACAAAGCATTTTTAAATAGTTACCTACCTACGTGTAAATTAGTGATGACGTAATTTGTGTTCCAATGATAATGACAGTAGATTTATAAAAATGGAAGTTATATGTATTCATTAAGGTTTTATTTTTAAGATTGAATTCAGTTAAACATTAAAAATAATTTGTACTTTTAAGTATACTTATAATCCCTATTTTCAAGGATTACAAATTTACTTTTAATATCTAGGGATATACTTATACTTTTAGTCCCTAGGGATTAAAAATTACTCTCATTCCCAAGGGATAAAAAGTACACCATACAACCAAAAATACAGTACAAAGTACAATATAAAATATATAGTAGACTACTTATTAGTTCTGTAGTTTGTGTACAAAGTGGATACAGGGCCGACGAGAGGGGGGGTAGCCGGGACAAATTCCCGGGGGCAGCGGCACAAGTGGGGGCCCGGCAGCTTTAGATGAGGACTTTTTTTACCTCTTTTTAACCTTTTTTGACCTTTTTATGACCTTTTCTGACCTTTTGTTGACATTTTTTGACCTTTTTGACCTTTTTTGACCTTTTTGACCTTTTTTGAAATTTTTTTCACCTTTTTACTTTTTTTTAATAGAGTGGATAATATGCAGAAATAGTAATTAGTGCAACAAGAGTGGATATGATGGCCATATCGCCCGAAGACGATGTTTGAGTACGACGCCGTAGGCACGATATGGACAATCCACTCGAGTTGTACCTTATATTTTTTCTACGACCCACTAATGAAGCCTCTTTACAACGGTGTATGAAAAAAATCACATTCTTAAAAAAATTAATTGTTTTATCATACATGAAATGATCGAAGAAACGTGATGAACACCTTCTAAACACAAAAAATGAAGACAAGATAAGAAAATGTTTTGATTTTTTTTTTATTTATTAGTTCGAGAGAATTTATTATTGTATGGAAGTCAATGGAGGACAATTTAAACATTTGATTTAAAAACGCAGTTTTGATTTTTTTGATTGTAAGCATGATAAAACAATTTTTTTTAAGAATGTGATTTTTCATAAACCGTTGTAAAGAGGCTTCCAAGACTTTACAAATGAAGTATCACTCAACCCTTCTTCCCTATTCAATTTTGTGGGGTTGAAGCGCCCCCTCATATGGGGTTGCTCGTTCAAGCCTCAAATATACGTCAAAAGATGTCCCCCAAAGAAAATCATCCGATGTGTTTCGGGAAATTTTTCCAATTACTATGGGATAAGAAATATACGGGGTGGCTCGTCTGAGATGGAACACCCTGTATATGAACTATCGTGATTGGTGGATTTCATCTCCGTACAGTGTCCTTATTAGAATGAATATATAGTAGTTTGTGCAACAAGAGTGGATAAGGATAATCCACTCGGGTTTTACAGTATATTTTTTCTACCACCCGTACTACAAATTTAAAAAAATATATTAGGTTTTTAAGACAAAATAACTAATTTTAAAATAATTTATGAATTTTACTGATTTTTAAAATAAAATAAACATAAAAAAAATATTTAATTAGTCCCCAGCTGAGATTTGATACCGGGTTTTTCGCGTCCACGGTCACTTGTAGGATTTTAGTTTTAATGCTAGTAATTAAAATAGTTTCATATAGTTTGATTAAAATTTATTTTTTTTTTCAAAATATGGACCAAATAAAAATAAAAATGCTAATATTTATTGATTCTACACAAAAATAACTCATTTTAATTTATATTTAATATCGATAACTAAAAAATATACTGACAATTAGTTTGACAGGATTGTCACTTATTTAAAATTTAAAAAATAATAGAAGTTGGGTGTCCAAAATATGAACTGTGATTGGTTGATTTCATTTTTTTGCAATGTACTCACTATCTAGAATGAATATGAAATATATTCGTTCAGTTGAATGCAATGACATACTTTTTCGTCTTGTAATCTGTGCGTAGATAAGCTAATATCCATGTGGGTGTAGAAAAAATATATTTTTTATTATTATCCTGGATTTGACCCGGACCTTTTGCATGGGAACTCAGTCCTCTATATCTGCGCTGGGATAATATTTTTTAATGCTGATATATAGATTGGTTTTATTAAAGTATATGATTTATTTGTGAATATAGACAAATATCTTGTGGAATGATATCTACTACTTAAAAAAAAATGTTGTATATGGTGTTCCTTAAGGAACAGTTTTATATCCCATCCTGTTTACTTTATATATTAACAGCTTATTAAAAATGAAAACAAGAGGACGCACACTTAGTTTCGCCGATGACACTGCTATTTTATATAAAGAACAATCATGGCAGTTACTAAAACAAAAGGCAGAGAAAGATATGGTTAAAATAAAAAATTGGTTTGCATATAATCTCCTCACTCCTCCTAAAACATAATTTTACGTATTTAAGCATTTTTCATGTTCAATCCATAGTTTATTCCAGTTTCCATACTGACAGTATACTATCTTATTCAAAGCTCTAACGGAAATAAAAATGGAAATCGATGACATGAAAATTGATGATAAAACTGAATGAAGAATATTCAGCAGATAATAAAATACGTATTTATTGGAGCTATATTAGTTATACATCGGTCTACAATAATTAATCAGTCCGCGAGTACTTTATTTAGACTTGTATTTAGCACTGTAGTACTGTAGTTCATTTTTTATAGAGTACCTACTTGTACTCGGTATCTACTATATAAAGAGTACTTATACAGAGACGCAATAGTAGTTTTAGAACGACGCCGTAGGCGGAGTGCGATATGGACAATCCACCCGAGTTGTACAGTATATTTTTTCTACGACTCTACAAATATTAAAAATTATGTTAGGTTATTAAAATAAAATAACTAATTTAAAAACAATTTATGACTTCTTCTAATTTAGAAAATAAAACAAAAAAAGATTTGAACTCGGGCCTTCCGCATGAAAGGCAATTGCGCTGACCTCATCACCACCTATGTCCTATTTTTGCTTTAATATTAACAATTAAATTGACTTATTCATATAGTTTTATTTAAATTAACAAATTATTTATAATTATAGACGAAATAAAAATAGAAATGCCATTATTTATAGATTGTAGTCATTTTAAAGTATATTTAATCACAATAACTAAAAAATATAGTGATAATTAGTTTGACAGAATTGTCACCTATTTAAAATTTTATAAATATAAACTGTAGTTAGTGGATTTCATTTTTTGCAGTGTTATCACTACCTAGAATGGATATGCAATATATTCGTTCAATTGAACGCAATAGCATACTTTTTCGTTTTATAACTTGTGCGCAGATAAGCTTATATCGATGTGGGTGTAGAAAAAGGCATTTTTTTCAGAAACACTTAAAAGTTATAACATGGGTCACATAAATTTGATATTTGTGTCATTATCCAATAATGGGGTAATTTAAAGATCCAGTTTGACGATAAGATCTGAACCGTGAACCGCTCCGGCACACTCCAGAAATGTGAGAGGCGCTTAACGTTTAAATGCTTATAAAAGTACACATTCACCAGAATAAAAAAAATATATTCGTATATATCCGCTGCAAAGCATAAAAACAAGATAAAATCACAAAAAGAGCTGCAGTACAATGTAAAATGAAATCTGTAAGGCCGATAAAACTTGTGCCGCTGACTGTACTTTGTGAAACTTCAGTCCGCTATGAAATTGTCTGAACCGGTGGATGAAAAACTGTCTCGGGAACTTTTTTACCGATGCTTTTTTACTCTAGACCGACAAACTCGTTCCCGACTAGTTTTTACCCTAAAAATTTTTCGAGCTGGAGAAAAACTCTAAATTATCGATTTCATAGCGCTACCGAAATTGAAGTGGGCATTCCACTCTACAAAAAACGTGCACAAAAAGTTGTTCGATGTATAAAGAGAAGCAGAGACGGAGTTGGCACTAATCATAATGGCCGCCTAATAGACAGACGGCACAGTAAAAACTATTTTATGCTTCCTGGAAATTTCACTATATTCTCTGTCGTTTTAAGGTCGATTCTCTCTATACGTTCCATAATGATACCGTTACGTTTATATCAAATATTATTAGATGTAAATTAATATAGTTTACACATTTTCCGTTACTTTCAGACGCAGTTCCCAAACACTTTCATTCATTATAGATGCAACTGTATTTTTGGACTGTCCGACTGGAACTTTATGGACACTATTTGATAATGAGAACAGAATCTTTGAACGTTTTCCAATACGTTTTGCCCAAGTGTATGTGAAAATTACAGAGTTAGCATTAGAGCGAGTAGAAAACGAATATTATCAACTATGCGGCCCGGCTAACATTACAAAGCGTTACTTGTGCAAACCGTATTGTAATGCGTTCGATAGATGATACTGTATAATAATATAATAATAAACAACTTTATTAAAAAATAATAATGTTAGTACAATGGGCGAGATTTAGATAAAGCTACTCTTACACCTAACCTTAACTTTTACATCTAATCCTAGATATGAAAAGTATATAAATACGGCAAATAATAATAATAATAGCCGTCTCTTTCCCCGCACAAGCTCAGCTTTTGGGGTTAAAATTCACTCGTAAGGGGATGAATTAGGGAGAGTATTATTATTATATTGTCATTTACAAGTTTTCCAGTTACAGCTAAACAACTACAAAGTGTACCTAAACTTTTCATCATTTAGACCTATGCGCCAGTATACTTTATTTACTTTTTAGCATGAATAACTTATTTTTATCTCAAAATAACTGCCAAATTATTCTTTAACGACTATACTGTGATGATTATACAGATAAGAAAATCTAAATGTGAACCATCTATTTTACAATGAATTGGAAAAGGTATAATAGGACCATGCGTGAAACAAAGTCCGCTAAGCAGCGCAAGATGCATGCCTCCCAGTACGTATAGCACAAGTAGAAGCTGGAAAGGCTTTTGGTAGGTAGAGAGGGGGTAAACGTCAAACTACGTCGGACGGCTTCGAGAATTTCGCAGTAATGTTTACCTGACAGTGTCGTTTCATAGAATAAGTAATTTTAAATTGTTACCGGCGGAACCGGACATATATTTATGGACTATAAATAATTATTAAACAAATATAATATTCAAATCATAATTTTAAAAAATTTCAACACCTATTCACAATTTATTAAACTATTTACTCGAAATTCTTAACATCTATAAAATAATTTTGTACGCCAATATATCGCGTCCACTTCGTTTAGATCCGCCGAAAATCTGTCAATTTATGTGTATAAAGTGGGAGAACTGGCAAAAGCTTTTCCAACTTCTACTTGTTGCTATACCTCACTCCCACCTACGCTCGTTTTTAATTTAACAAAATAAAATGGGGTCACATAAAGAGGCTGTGTTTTAGTTTGCTTTTTGGTTTTTCCTATCTACTTTCATGCCATTTGCATACCTTGTTGTACCCGTAACGTGAAAAAGACTTTTTAGTTTAGGGCATTTTACATTTAAAGGTTTAAAGATTTTTTCATTGTCAGCTGTCAATTATGTTGATGGTAGAACACAGGCGTAACCATAGATGAACATAACGTAACTAGTATTGTATGTTGGTTGTATATTGATAGAACTTGTATTCGTAGCTGCATCATTTGGCAATCGACATAAATAAATAAAACCAAGTGAAAAAAAAATGTTTCAAGAAAGCGGGAGAAACACAAATAGACTATTAACAACAAAAATAAAATGCAATGCTACGCTTATGTTTTGAACTTATGGACAGCTGATATTGACAAATGTTTTCAACCTTTAAATGTAAAATACCCTAAATAAAAAGTTTTTTTACGTTACGGGTACAACATGGTATCTAAATAGCATGAAAGTAGATAAGAAAAACCAAAAATTTAACAAAAAAACAGCTTCTTGATGTGACCCAATTTCTTATGTCATTAGTGTCAAAAAAAAAAAAATTGTCAAGTTGGTTGCACTTTGCTTGTATAGAAGTCCTCTATTCATAACTAAAATATGCTGGCGTATTCCGAACAAGAACACTAGATTAGGAACATTATTTTATCTCAACCAAAGTAATACCAATCTTATGTTAAAATCACCAATCTACAACATGTGTGAAACATATAATAATCTTGCCAGTTTCAATTATGATATTGATATATTTGGTATGACCTTACCCAAATTCATTAATTGTACTCGTCAATCATTGTTTTAATCATTGTTTCAATTTCATTGTTTTATAAATCATTTTTTCAATCATTGTTTTAATTGTATTGAAACAACATTGTTTACTTTATTTATAATTTATATAGATACTTTAATTATATGTTAATTGCATTGTCTTGTAAATGGGACTACCTGTTAGACAATAAAGCTTATTATTATTATTATTATAACTTCTAATGAACGTTTACTATGGTGAGACTTGTTTAAAGTTGGTAGGTTCTTGTTGGATGCATCCACAAGTCTGCAGACTAATTTTGATAATATAATATGCACAGGGAGGTATTTTAATTGAAATTGTCTAGAGTAGTAGGTTAGAACAAATAGGAATCTCATGAGAGTGGATAAACTAATCCGCACAAACCTATAAAACAAAAATGGAATTCTCATTAAAATAAAGATACAAATACTACAATAAAAATAATGAAACCTAAAGTATCAGGCAAAAAGACTGGCTAAAAGACTGGCTAGAATACTGGCTAGAAGACTGGCTAGAAGACTGGCTAAAAGACTGGCTAGAAGATTGGTTAGAAGACTTGCAAGAAGACTGGTTAGAAGACTTGCTAGAAGACTTGCTAAAAGACCTGATAGACCTAAGTAAGCAGTCAAAATGCACAAAACTCATTGTGTAACAGGCCACAAAAGAAGACCAAAACCAGATAAGATACTCTAAATAACAGAGTTCTACAATCTGAAAAGATACCGTTGGACTAGGTCAAGTAGGGTCCAATTTCATTAATAATGTATTAAAATCTACCTAGCCCGGTGATTCAATTGAAAAGATGATGGTGAGTGAGGTTTTCCGGGTTTTCCTCACCTGTAAGTCAAATGGCACCATCAATCATCTTTAAGTCGCCCCGGAGCGCCACGGCAAATAATAATAATAGCCGTCCCTTTCCCCGCACAAGCTCAGCTTTTGAGGTTAAAATTCACTCGTAAGGGGGTGAATTAGAGAGAGTATTATTATTATATTATAAACAATAAAGTTTAAACATCTGTAAAAGTTTATCAGGCTACTAAATCTTAATTAACATTCCTGCAACCGGTTGAGTATTGTTACTTTGATTTTTTTGATGCATTTATTTATTCCATATTTAAGAAGTCATGTTGATGTTGATATTTTTCTTCTTATATTGATAAATAGATTTAAATATATTTTGTGCTTTTGTTAACTATATACTATATCGGTAGGTAGTGTTTAAATATGCAATGAAAACAAATCCTTGGTTACGGCCCTGACAGATCTGTCTACGATATTAAAAAACTTATCCCATTTGCTTGGCCTCGATAATACCGTACGATTCAAAAGACGAAAGCAAGTTTTTGTGACAGAAGAAATATTTTATTTTCTTGCTTCATATCATTTGTACTTCGTTTCTTTTCAGCTAACTATATCGAATTTAATAAATAAACGTAACATTGGTTTTCTTTTTTCCTTCCACCTGAGTTGCTTTGACTCAATCAGATCCGTTTTTGACCTCGGATTACACCGAAACTTTGGTGTTTTTTCTTCTGAAAAAACTCGTCGAAAAAAGCTAAGAAATCGATAATAACTTTAGGAGATTTTTTGATACATTTAAATTGTGTAACATGTTGGATTATTTTATTGTCGGATGACGAATCATTTTTGTCATAACAATTCAAATTATATCTGGGTAAAGTCATTGAACCGTTTTATATCGATTTATACCGGTCTAACTAAAATATAAAATTTTAACATTTAAAATGTAAATAATCATTACCTCCTGATAAGAAGAAGCTTAATTACATCTCTGCAATAAAACTTAAAACTATAGACGTTTCGCTGACATCATCAGCATCAACACAAGTCGATTCGAAACTCTAAACAAATTTAGATCTTTATAAAATTTATCATTTTGAAAATTTAAAGCCAAACTGTTTAAAACATCCTATTCATTATCATTCTATGATAACTCCTTTTGGTTTTGTTCAAGGATATTTATTTTTTAAGTATAAGTTACCCTTCTAGTTATACTGTTTGCTTCCATATTATTTATTTGCATTATATAACAAGGGTTTGAGAATACTTTCTATTCTATCTAGGTATATATTTTATATTCAGTGATAAAGGTCTGGAGTATATATCTATCAGTTGAGCAGGACATTCAAAGAGGTAGTAACTAACTCGCGCATTTGTTATGGCTGCTTGAAATAAATCAAAATCTACTTGAGTTACGTACTGATTCCCAACAATTCACGCCACTCCAATTTAGCAAATCGACACATGGTAACATCCAACAACAACTCAAATAATTCGTCGGTGATTGTGATAGTGGATTTTATATAAAAATGCTTGTTAGACGTAATAATAAACAGATACGACATGCATGCTTCATTTCTTAGGATCAGGATCAGAATTCAGTATTGATTTCGCTTTTCAAAAGAGTCTTTACTTTGTCAAACGTTTTCTGAGCTCCTGAGTTACACAATTTAAATGTATTTGTGTATTTACAAAAAAAAAAACTAAGCAGCCAGCTTATAGAAAAATGGGCTTTTGTGAAGTATTGTAGATGGATACCGAATATTTTCGCAGGTGACTAGAATTCCGAAATATTAAGGATTAGATTAAATTTAATTAGAACTATGAGGGGGCTTTAAAGTCTTCCCTCTGCCTTAACCTTTTTCAGATCTATTGTGGATATCTTTTCATCATTATTTAGAGCACTGTGTCTAGTAGATTCCATAAACAAGAAATTAGCACTTATGTGTACTTAGTTGTACTTGGTTTTCCTTGTCAAAGTGTAAGGAATTTCAGTCTTGATAGATCTTCGCAGTAGTGCAATTAGTACTGCAATTTCCTCATCTTCCTGGCATAATCGGTAGATTACCGAGGATACTATCAATCCTTTTTAGTTCTAGAGACATTTTTAAACTGTTTTTCTACTTTTAGGTGACATTTTTTTATTGTTCACTAATGACAATTAAGAACTATTAAAAGCTTGACCTATTTGAGATTACCTTCTGTTTTTCCCGTCATTGATTGTCAGGATTGATATCAAAAATAAAACTCTATTTACCACTTTAAATCTAAACCCATGTTTAAACTAAATCCATTATTACGTATGTATTCCGTAGAGCGAATTCAATAAAATTATTTACAAAGTGTTGCTGCCAACATAGTCTAAACAATGGAGCGCAGAGTTCGACAAATTCACGTTTAACTTTATTTACTGGTTTTTGAATCGCGACATGACAGGTTAAATCAAGACATGTCGAATTTATAAATCGTCAATTCAGTTTGGTTTATATAGTTGTTTCATATCAATCACAGAGTAAATATTTCATTGTAATGGCACTGTAGACGAGGAAATTTTATTTTCGGTTTAAAAATTTGTAAATACAAGTTTATTTACAGATTATAAAAATCTACTGTTATTAAATTTAGATGTCTGGAATGAATAAGATAAAGATATGAAAATACATACAAAAAGTAGGGCAAGAGCAGAAGAACAAAGTTTAAATATAAATAGAGAAGAAAAGAAGTACCTATAACATTTTGGATACGAAGAAGATGTAGGGAAACAAGAAAGAGAAATTAACAATAAAAAAATAAATTAATGTCTACATTTTTTTGAGTTTTATTGTATAATAATTTAGAATTTAAATACAAATTAGCATCTCATCTCGTTTCTGTTCATCACGGCGCTTTGTTGCAATGTTCTCATGTATACAACCGTCAACTCCCTCTTCTAATCCATCGTGATCTTCTTCATCTACCAGTTCCTCAAAGTCAAATTGGTCCTTGAGATGTTTCGCGACAGCTTGCTACAAGCTTAGGTACTCTCTCCAGTGATACTCGCACACAGTTGCCTAAGATGGAGAACCTTTTTTTAGCTGACCAAATACTCTTTCTATTATGACTCTTTCTGAAGCGTGTTTGCGATTGAATCTTCTTTCAATAGCAGTTTGAGCTGGCTTGAAAGGCGTAATAAGCCATAGAGCTATGCCGTAGCCGGAATCACCAAGCAAACGAGCTCTACCGTCATACTGAGAAATGATGTCACGAATTTCACTACGCCGCCATATTCTCGAATCATGTACTGATCCTGGCCAATCCGCGCAAATGCTTGTAACACGTTGCTTGAATTGATTAATACTGGGGTAACCTTTTCGATTAATGTACTCATCACCAAAAGCAAAAGGCTTTTTTATCTGTACATGTGTACAATCTAACGCTCCCACAACGTTTGGTAAATCAAATCGTGTCTGCCATACCAATTTTGCATTGTTTATCTCTTGAACTGTGTTAGGGAAATGGATCCAATTATGTGCTTTTTCCAGAATATGATCCATAACACAGTTTATAGTTTTACTCACTGATGAGCGTTCCACTCCAAAATCTTCAGATACTCCACTCTGAAAACCAGGGTCAGCAACGTAGCGTAAAAATATTTCTATGCGATTTCTTGGAGTCAGAGCTTTTCCTCGAGTTTCATTACTGTCTGGCAAGAATTCTGTTGTTAAAAAGTTAATACTTTCATTCTCAAAACGCATCAGTTTCTTACATCTTGTCACTAATCTTCTTTCACCATAAACTTTTCTTTCTCGTACTTGCATAAACATCGCCATGGTAAGGATATTTACGAATAACAAAAATCTAAGTGTGGTCTCGTTTAGACTTACAAATTGTCAAGTTGCTACTGCAATAAATTAGTAGTGTTTGCGCTTTATTCACAGTAAAAATGTAGTTATAACTACAAAACCGGAAAAACTTTAGTTGTAACTAGCCAGGTATTTTATTCACATCAAGTGAAGTTATAACTTTAAAATACTTTGTTACTCTGTTACTTTTTATTCACATCACTCAATGTTTCACTATTGAAAACATTGAAAAATATTTAATAACTTACTGACATTCTAATAATAATAATTAATTAGATGTAATTGATAGAAATGTAAAATCATCTAATCATATGTTTAAAAAGTCTATAATAAAATTTAAATATCAAAAATGACTGTCTTTTTATTTTGCATATTTAAAAGCATATTTTGTCTATTGTTAACGCATAAATGCATACATATTTAGACCATTTTTAAGTGCATATTTTCCAAGCCCTACACATGATATATTAATTCAGTTTTAAAAGAACATTTGGAACCCAAGGCTTGATCCAACGTAGAAGGAATATTATATCCAATACATTCTTGGTTATAGCTTTGGCAAGTTATTATGAAATGTTCTACAGTTTGTTTTACCTCACAATGTTCACATTCTGATTCTGGCT
The DNA here is from genome assembly GCA_927349885.1 of Psylliodes chrysocephalus. NCBI lineage: Eukaryota > Metazoa > Arthropoda > Insecta > Coleoptera > Chrysomelidae > Psylliodes > Psylliodes chrysocephalus. The sequence goes on along the minus strand of OV651826.1, from coordinate 24,939,618 downwards.
TTTTATTAATTAAATGAGCGTGTGTTAATTTATTATGTCCTAGTCTTAGCTGAGTCACTATTACTTGAGTTTTTCGGTCTTTGGGTAATTCTTGCCACGATTTCACTTGGGACTTAAAAGTTTCATTATGAATTTTATCTTTTTTCATTGCTTCTACTTTTTTTTACATTTCTCTGTGAGACTTCAACTTTTATATTCATTACCCACAGGGAAATTTGCAGTTTTCAATTTCACAATGTGTTTTTTCAGTATTTATGTAATTTCACAACGACTGTCGCTTTCGTAGTCATTTTCCATGAAAAATTAATTGTCTTCCTCTGTATCTTTATCCAATGTAAAAGGAATGCAAAAAATTACAATCTGTTGAATAGATTTTAAAATACTGTCCTAGTCTAAACTATAAAAATAACGATGGTTTACTTAATGTCATCGCTTATGATGATAGATAAGAAGAATAACACGTTTTCAAGCTCAAATTTTAATGATCTATTTTGTATTATCTACATTTTTCATAACTTCCTAACTCTTTTAACCGATCAATAATATAATGAAACGATTTATTTAGCAATGACCGTTGAACTATGACCCATATTCTATACAGGTTATTAAACCAAACGGTAAAATTTTTAAATGATATTCCTACGTCCATCCACAATCAAATATACCCTCGCAGTAGCTATTATTCCCCTCAAATACGTTACCGATTCTTTGTAATCGTGCCTCTCGCATTCACTATCCAAGCGTCTATATACATAAAAAAAAATCAACCAAATAACCCTCACCCCCTTTAAATCGAAAATCGCAAACTATCCCCCTATTGACGTTACCTACTATAAAATGGACCAAAAAAAAAAGCGCAGGGGTTGAAAAATATGGCGACCCGTTAAAAATGCTTCCGTTACAAGGCGGGTTTTGCATTGTGCTAATTCGGGTAGGTACCACTCGATCTAGGATTGGGTAGAAAATCCAATGGGGTGGATCTCGGCACCGCAGGGGTGAGATATTACGTACCCCGGGCAGGTAATCCGTCCGGCTTTCAGTCAGAGGCGTTTTTTTTTTCTACGTTCTAAAAAACTTACCCCTTTTACGTGAGCTCGTAAAGGATAAGATATGCGCGCTTGTAATGTGGGAATCTCGATTTTTTAAGACTCGTCACCGAGTGAAGATACTTTTTTTATGTGGGTACCTAAAAAGTACGTGAGAATCTTTTTTTTAAGTTGTACCTTCACATTTTTTTTGCATTTAGTATGAAAAAAGTGTATCGTAAGTGGGTTATTTGGAATATATTAACATTAAATAATTGTTACTTTCTCACAAGTGTTGGGCCTTTTAAAAGGTTCAAATTTCAGGATTTAAATTTTCTTAGACCTCTAGGATGATAGAAAGGACAATCAAAACCGGGGTTTAGAAGGTTTTAAGTGACTTATTTCGTCTTCTCGACATGTTGACTAGGGGTTTTAGAGATTTATAAACCAAATGCTTTAAAAAAATACTGTTATCGGCTTTTTGATTTATAATACGTAAATTATAGGTGTTTATCGTATCTAGTAACCTAGATAAAGTGTGTTCTATGGATTGCGCCTGAATTTGTATTTGGCTAAAGCTGGACAACCACTCCATACAAAAATTAAATTTTAGCATATACAGTTGCATAAAGTTAGATCCATATGGGATTTTTTTTATATTTATATTTTATATTTACATCGCTCTGAAAGTTTTTATCAATTTATTTTGTTACCCAGTGGCGTATCCATTTCATTTTAAACTGGATACAATGCCTAGTGAAATTAAATGTTTTTGCTGCAAAGTTGTTTGTGATGCAACAAAAGTTGTAAATTGTAGTGTTTCTGAGAATTCATTTAAGCGTTGGTCTTACTTCCAATGACCTGAAAACAGTGGCTAAAAATGGGGTAGCCTACACGTGCTCCAATTGTTTGGTTGTTAGTGCCAAAATCAATGAATTACGTTCAGTTATTTTAGAATTGAAGAAAGAAGTAACTGAGCTGAAGAAGTCGTTATCAACCAGAAACACTGTTGCACCTTCTAATATTCAAGACATGACACTTAATAATATTGTTAATGAAGTATACGAAAGACAAAAAAGGCAGCGTAATCTACTTCTGTTTAATGTCCCAGAATCCCAAGATTAAATGCGCGTGAGTCTGAAACGTTTCCGTTGCCTACTCCTAGAACCAACATTTTATTGAAGTCGCCAATTTTTGTTATGTGTAATAATGTCAATATTTACTGTATTAATTGTGATCTGTTTTCTGAAAAGCTTTCACAAATCTCAAAAAAAGTCATACCAAAATTATCAATTATTAATAGTTGAAATGTATCCTGCCTTATTATTATTTTTTGTATCTTTTTGTGTATTATTTATTTTAAAATATTTATATTTATGTTTCATGGCTAAGATTAATATTTATCTATTAGATTTATTATTTATTCTTTGTATGAAATGATATTGTGTTATGTATTTATTTATCCTATAATTGAATTTATTCTGTTGGGCAATAAAGTTTATTATTATTTTTTTGAAAAATCGTTCAAAAAAATTTGGCAGAAAAGTAATGTCAGTAACAACTTTGATATGGGCTATTTTGTTTTTAAATAAGCAAGGGTGATTGCCCTACGACGTTTTTTTCCAAACGAATATTAAATAAAATTCCGATATGTATTCAACTTTATGACACATACCACATATTTTCCTCGATATAGCAAATATAATGCTATAGAAATGATTATTAAATTCCAGGTCTGAATGTATAATATTGTACATGGCGAAAAAATTGAATTAGATTAGGGTCGTTTCAAATTTGCGAATTTTATTTTAGAGTTCCTAATTTTTTGTTATAAATTAGTATTTTAACACTTTTGTTTTTATTTTTAAATTGGTCACATTTGAGAAATGGATTTTATTTCCTTTATTACGAAACTAAGATCTATTGAAGACTCCTCCTGTAGGCATTTTTTTATCAAGAACCCTCTCTTAGAAAATTTGTGATTTACAGAGGGTCATTACTGCTCTTGTTAGTTTATCTGAGAGATCTCTTTATTCAATCAAGATTTCTCTAGGTCTTCTTCTTGGTCTACTACCTAATACTTGATCTCTAAGTTTTTGCTTTCAAATTTTTGATGTTCATCTCTCTATTTTATCTATTTCTTATTTCGTACCCTTTCCTAGACTTTCTAATGATACACCTCTGTAATTTTCGCAGTAATTCCTAGATTTTTAACCAGAGGTATGTACATTGTGACGTAATGGTATCTTCTCTATCCGAGCTGACTCTAGGTACTTCTTATCAAAATCACCTTTTTTAGAAACATCCAATTTTTAAATTGAATGAACTGGTTTTTTATTTGTGTTTCATAGTTTATTTTTAAATTTGTTTATCAAATTAATAGTTTTTTTTTTACTATTTTTTAACAAAAAACTTTCGATCTTAATGTTTTCGAAAAAAGTATGTGATAATTTCAGCATAATGAAGCATTGGATTGTAGTTTTTATGTAGCTGGTTTTTTTAATGTCTAGAAGAAACTACTTAATTATAATGTTATAAAAAATCATTAAATATTCAAATATATTGCATAAAAAAAGTAAGTTTAGCTACCAAGCGGATGAAAAGTGTGATATACACGGTGTTTCATTAATAATTGTCCATGTCCATATGGTAACTGGAGAATTCTTGACATAAAATATAACGATTTAAGCTTAAACAGTTATATAAAATATTCCTTCTAACCAAGAAACTGTTTTATTTAAAAATTATTTTGATTTCTGTTGTTTAAACTTGGCAAAACGTATAAATAATTTAGGCCATCAAGGAGGTGAAACATTTAACATTAATTCAGTGGTTTTCAAGATATTTGCGCTAAAAGGTATAATTATTGATGGATTGCTGGACAATCAAAAATGTAACATAGTTGCAAATTTGATATAATTTTTACTTTCCTGTCTATATACAGATAAAGAACGTATAGGAATCATAATTTTTTCGACCTCGAGTTTTCGACGGATTTTTACGTTCTGGAGTCCCCTGAATCTGTTTTGACTATTTTAGCGATGATGTCTGTCAGTGTGCCTGTGTGTGTGTATCCTCGATAACTCAAATTTTAAACTTAAGCTTTAATCCATGTTGCGGTGAGACGATTATATTTTGAGCATAGTCGGAACATCTGGGGGGTACTTTATAGGGGTCGTTTTCTACTTTATGGAATATATGTGTTATTTACGCTTGGAAAAAAAATTTATTTAGATAAAAGTTGCTTGTAATTTTATTATCTATAATTTTTGTTTAGTGCATAATTTTTCTAAAATGGTCCGTATTCGAGAAATTTGACAAAAAGTGCGAAATTCGAATTTTTAAATAAATTATATAAATAAAAGTTGTTTGTGATGTCATTTTCTATAATTCTTGTCCTGTACATAATTTTTCTAAAATGGACCGTATTCTAGATATTTGAGAAAAAGTAAAAATATCGAATTTTGAAGATAACTCAAAAACGGATAGAGAAAAAACACCAAATTTTAAATTTAAGCTTTAATCTATCCTGCGGTGAACTGATCAAATTTTGGGCATAGTTGGATCATATGGGAGGGTACTTTATAACAGGTCGTTTTTTACTTTATGGGATATATCTGTTATTTACGCTTGGAGAAGAAAATTCTTCAAATAAAAGTTGCTTGTAATATTATTCTCCATAATTTGTATCCCAGACATAATTTTCCTAAAATGGTCCGTATTCGAGAAATTTGACAAAAAATGCAAAATTCTAATTTTTAAGAAAAGTTGTTTGTGATATTCTGTAATTTTTAATCCATACATGATTTCTCTAAAATTAATCGTAATGGAAAAATTTGAGGAAAAGTGTAAAATTTTCTTGCAATCAGCAATCAGCAACAGCGCAGTTTTGTCTGTTTATCAATTACGCCCCTGTAGCTGCTCCAATTTTCACCTCATTTGCAAAACGTTAAAACTGTTCTGTTAGAAATGCCTCAAAAATACAAACATCCGAAGAATATAATATATTTGCTTCCTCGAAATTGAAACAAGTAAATTAATAAAAATAAATAAATAAATAAAAAAATTCAATTCTCAATATTCCAAAATTCCAAGAATCAAAAATATTTTTTTTTTCAGATTTTAAACTATTTATCAAAAATTAAAATTTTAATTGAATGAATTACACTTTCATAAAAGTATAAATAAAAAAAAAAAAGAAAAACAGGAACAGGAATAAGATAAACGAATTGCAAAATTTTTGTTGAATACTTAGATTAAAATTTGAAAACAGGAAATATTTTCGTCTTTTTAGATATTTGAAGTTTTGAAATATTTTTAGTCATAGTTAATACCGATCCATTAAGAAGATAATATTGAGTAAACATTCCAAGAATTTTTTTAATTTTGTATCTGAATTTTCTCCCTTTTATTTAGTTATTTGATAAAAATGAACTACAAATAAATGTAATTCAATTTGTTTTTCATTTAGCTCCATATTTTAAATATTGAAATAAAAATTATATCAAGTTTGCAGTTATGTTAGTTACATTTTTGATCGTCCAGCTATCCATTAATTATACCTTATACCTTTGAGCGCAAATAACTCTAAAACCACTGACTTTATCACAATGAGACGGAAGGACAATATTTACCTAAAATCAAAAAATATGACTCTTACAACAGTGTCGTGGAATGCAGAGGGGAAAACTAGATCTCTACCCCTTCCGTACGCCTATGGTACTATCGAGAAAACATCTTATATAATAATTTAAAGTGTCCTAAACTGTTTTAGGTTAAAATCGTCATATTTTGGTTCGAGGATTCTCCAGTTATAATATGGATAATTATTAATGAAACTCCCTGTATAGAAGGATTGTTAAATCTGTAGATTTCAAGTTTCGTCTAGACAATTTTTTAATATATAACAAACTGTATTATTTAGTAACCCTATTATGGGAGAGATGGAAACATATTTTAATTGTCAAGGTTATAATATACAAAAAAGATTGAAAATTAAGAATTTTTTTATTTCCAATCTTTTTAATACAAATTCTTTCTAAATCCTAAATGTTTAAATATTTAAGGAGGTAATTCTTTGGTATATTATTGCTCTCTATTCAAGATATAGTGTGTTAATGTTAATTTTTCTAATTGGTTCTTAACTTTTTTAAGATCTACTTCAGAATTTTTTTGTGGATCAGTTAATAAACTAAAATAAAATTTTATTGTATGTTTACAATTCTAGCCCTGCTTTTCTTTATTGATAATACCTATTAAAACAATATGTAAACCACAACGTTTTTTTTATTAAATAAAAAAAGCACCATGAACTTTAGCTAGGTACTTGTGAAAAATTATCAGAGACTTAATTACAAATTCACTTAAAAAAACTTTACAAAGTTATAAAATGTTTTAAATGTTTGTTTCTATTTCGTGACAACTTTTTACATATAATAAAAAAAAACTAGACCTTTGACGTAATTAAGGGTATCAATGATATCGACACATTAAATATAATTGGAAAACAACCTAAATCAAATAAATAGATATATAGGTACTACAGAAAAGTTACCACAAAATGTTATTTATTAGTTTTGAGTGATGAAGCGACTAATTTCGGCCCCTATAGGGCATCTTCAGGCCTAAAAAGAGAGGGTTATACAGTATTTTAATAAGTTACAAAGGTGATTCTTAAGTACCTGTTAGCTAATATAAATGAACAGGAGCGCATATATGGGGGGTAATGGGGATAAGTACCCCAAGAATTTTTAAATCTAACTTTTTATAGGTACTAAAACGTACTATTATCAAAAATAAAGTGTTAAATATTACCACTACCCCCCAGACTTAAACTTTATTACCCCCAGGAACGACGAGGGGGGAGCTGTAGGATGTTTTGAAGAGATAAGACCCTTTTTTTAAAAGCTCGTAAGGACCTAATTTTATAAAAATGTCCCATGGCTCTCGGCGGTCCTGATTACTACTACCCCCCAGACTTAAACTCTGGATGCGCCACTGTAAATAAATGGTAGTAGTTGAAGTTGTCAAAGTCTAACTAGTTTTCTTTCCTTGCATGAAAATTGCGAAAAATTGATTATTTACTCTACTTAGAATCATAGAAAGACGAAAAAATATAAAAGGAAAATATAAAAATATTACATCGGATCAAAGAGAAATATCAATATAATCTGTGTATTATATAAATATCATATCGCATGAATAGACCATTCCATATGAATAGAATCCAGTTTCGCTAGTATTGTCAAGGATAATAAAATACAAAACTCTGCGATGTTACATACACGGCTTTATGTGAAAACTTCAAAATGAAAATGCAGCTATGCTCAAATAATAAGACCCAATCTCGAACAGTCGCAGCATCAACACCCTCTGTTACTAATTCAATTTCGCGACTGCCTGATATTCTTGAAATATCTGCTAGAACTAACGTATGATAAAAAACATTATTTTTTTACACCCACGTGTATATTACCCACTTTGTGAAGAACCTACAGAACGAATAAGTAGGCGATAGCAGTCTACTGAACGGATATCATTAAATATCCAATCTAGTAAAAATATTAAATCTACCAATCACAGTTTATATTTACTATTCTTATTTTTTAATTTTAAATTGTTGACAAGGCTGTAAGTTTATTTTTAATTAATAGGTCAATTTTAAATTAGTGAGTTTATTAAGAATGTTAAATAGTAATATGTATTGTGTGTAGTAAATGGCCAATATACACAACTTTGATATTTTTATTACAAATGTAAAAACTACAAAAACCATATACATATAGTTCCCATTTTTAAATAAATTCAAATTAATTCATAATAAAAAGTAACAATTTTCGTCTGCCATACTTGAACTACACTAAATATGTCTTCGTTATAAATTTTTATATTTAATACTACATACTTTCCTATAGATTTTGCAGTACCTAAATAACGTATAGAATAAATTTCTACAATATACCAGAAAAGTTTTAGATTGGAGTGATTCTTAAGAAAAAAAGCAAAACCTCTGTTTTGTTACTCTAACCTTGTGTGTTATATATTTCCCTTGACAAACTAACGTTATATTTTGAACTAAAAGTAATTAAACTTTTCACTAAAAAGTAATATTTCAGTTTCGAAATTCAAACATTTTTGACACTCAATCACATACATACAAATTTTTTAAAACGGTTCTGTCCTTTTTACATTTGCGAAGACTCCCCTGATATCTAATCGATTTTCTTCTTCAAAGTAGTTAAGTTGTTCAACTGTTGTCTCTTTAAAGGTATCTGACATCTACAGTCTGTTCGTTATACTTACGCGGGTTTCGGATTAAAAATTTTATGAGTATTTCCAGGTAAGTACCCGAAAGTTTGAACTGTTCATTGGGGAAATATCAACTAGTTAAACGAAATGAAAAATAATGTACAACTTTTTAATTAAATAATAATGGAGAATCTTTTGTATAATTGAGAGCAGAATTAAACTTCTTCATCAATGGAGTCTAATGTGGCTATTATAAACCTAATAATAATTTTATATTACAATATGGTCTATGTATAATAAGAGGGTTATTTAGCTCAAATAAAATATTTTCTAACATAAAAATTTGTTCCATGTAGAGAATTTTAAATGAAAAATAACAAAATTGAACTTGCCAAACAAAAATGAAAATCAGTCATTATCATCCAAAATATCATAATCGTCATCATCATCACTGTCATCACCATTAATTGTTATTATGATTGGACTCATTTCGTTTATTTTAGTACACCAATCTTCTATTAGTTTCTCGCACTTGGATATACAGTTCCGCCACACTTCTGGAGTTGCAATTGAAAGTGCTTTTCGCCAAGTTTCCCGAACTGCGTTGTCACTATAACCATTAGGCCAATATGGTTGTCATAATATTGTTTTGCTATTCTCCATATATATTCGATGGCATCAAACTGGCAATGATACGGTGGCAGACGTAAAACTTGATGACCGTAACTTTCAATAATCTGATCCACAACAAAGGTTTTTGGTTTTGCGTATATATTTGCCAAGCGTAATAATTCTGATTTTAATATATATTTAGGAAATGGTATATGTTCCTTTGTCAACCATTCTTTAATTTTATGAACAGTCCAAGAATTCGTTGGACTTTTGTTTAATACTTCAAAATGGTAAGGTGCATTGTCTAAAATAATTACGCTGGGCTCACTTAAACCTGGGAGAAGTTTTTCATGCAACCATTTTACAAACATTTCTGTATTCATATTATCGTGATAGTCACTGGATTTTGATTTAGATGAAAATATTAAATCAGCACCTTCTATAAAACCCGATTTCCCTCCTGCATGTAAAATTATGTGTCGCTTCCCTTCTCCCTCGGTATATTTGATGGACTTTACGTTATCATCTTGCCATATTCTCTTGGTGCGCCCCTAGAAAATATCCATGTTTCGTCTAAATATATAAAATTCGCCCCTTCTTCTTTAAATTTAGAATATTTTCTTAGAAAGTTAATTCTCTTGTGCACGACAGAACTTCTTTCACAAAGGGCTTTTCTGTTATCCTCCTTTTGAAATTTGAAACCCAAGTTATGTATCACTTGCCATAGACTTGTTCTGCCAATGTCGTCAAATTTTCTATCTATTAATTCCGAGAGAATTGTATTTAAGGTCACATGTTCCTTGTTGGCCCTCATTCGATAAATGGTATCGCGAATTTCAAATTTCTTTCCATCTGGAATATCTTTCGTTTTCAATGATTGGCGAGTTTTGCGGTGATCTTCTTTCGGCAGTTCACTATTGTGATTTTGTAATACTCCTCTTAATTTGGTTTCACTAATTCCTAGAGCATCGCATACGCGTTGTTGTACAGACATTACCGATTTTAAAGGACCGCTATTTTCTTTTTCATCCGTAAAATACTTATGTACACTACAAATTAGACTATCTACATCTAACACACGTCTAGGCATTTTTAAAATTTCCAGTAAATTTACAATATACATACAATGTCAACACTTGCAAAGAATCAATTCAACTGCAATATTTGTCACAAATTTAGTACTTACCCTAATGTTATTTTAATTCAAATCTGACCATTAGGGCAATTTTACCTAATTTCTTGGGAAGAGGCTTATTGGAACTGGTTGTCAATGACTAATTTGCATAATTTTGTTAATCCGAAACCCGCGTAAGTATAGCGAACAGACTGTAGCTCATACACACGAATTTGAAAAGCAGCAGAACAAAAATTCAATTAACCAGGTATAACCAAGTCCGTGTAAAGAAAACTTTTCATATCCTGAAAACGTCAAGTGTCAACTAAAATTTCTACTTTTAAAAAGCAAACGTGCCGCCTGTGTCAGTACCAGTGTTGCCGCTTGGGTGGAAATTTTCCCATTGGGTGGAAATTTGAACTCCGGTGGGAATCTTGGATGGATACAATATTTTTGGGGAAATTTTGGGGAATTTGCTCTCATCGAGGATCTCATAATGACTTTAAAGAGAATTAATCTTGAATTTCCTCTTTTTAATAAATAGATAATATTTATTTATTTATTACCTTAGGTAAATTTTAATGAAATTATCTAATACCAATTTAATTATCAATGTTAAGAAAACTTTTAAAACTAATCCATATTTTACTTCGTATTTTTTTTATTAATAGATATTTTTATCGTTAGAATTTTATTGTTATTTCTTAAATTTGATTTACAAGATTAATATTTTCATTAAATTATTAATACAATAATGTTAATATATTTATTAATTTTTATATTTATATCGGAGGCAATTAGATTTATTTTAAATCAAAATAATCAACTAAATTTAATGCTAAAATTAAAAATAATTTTTATCTTATTTCTATTATTATCTGTGATCTAATTTTATCTTTTTTCTGCCGAAATAAATGTTATGCACTTATCGGCGTATGTCCTTTATTTCACATTTAAAATTTCACTGATTTGTACAATTTCTTGTTAATTATGAAATCAAGTTTTTATTAATCATCATCATTATTATTATTAAATTTAGGTAAATTAATTTTTTATGATTTAGTAAAAGTCATAAATTCAAATCGTTATAAAAGTAGGTAATCATATTTATAAAATTTCAGAACTTTCCTAATTTTTGACTGATTTAATTAAAATTCCCTGATTTCCTATCTTCCTAATTGGCAAATCTGACATTCGATGATTTTCCAAAGTGGCCACTCTCTGGAATACGTTTTATGAATTTAATAAATAAGTAAAACGATTAATCATATTTTTTTAATTCCCGATTTAAAAATAAACAGATTCTCGAATAAGACAATAATACCGTAATGACCAGCTGAATAAATTCAAGCTCATTATTATAAAAGGGCAAACATTAATGCGGTAGTTTCTAAGCCGAACAATATAATCGAGGCAACCCTTTCATTCTTTCGACTCTCGACAGTCTCGACCCGCCATTACGCATCAACCGTGCGGACCTACCTGTGCAGTTTTTATACATTCGCATTACATTCTACATTCAACTTCTTTGCATGCCCAAAATTTGAGTTTTTTTCATCGCCAAAAAACTCTTTGAACATAGCCACTGTGAGAAAGGGGGTAAAATCTTAGATGGTCCGAAAAAAAAAAACAAAGATGATGTACCTGGTTTTTTTCGTGGGTGCTTTGTATTAGATTATTCAAATGGGCGAATGGGCAAACGGGCATGTTGACATACCGTGTTCTTGCATATTAAAAGGATTGATGACGAGAGGTCCTTTTTTGTGCAGTTCACACGCAAATGAACTAGCCTAAGCGACGGGGATTATTGAAATTTTTTGCTGGCCCTTATGATTTGGGAAAAAAATTATCTGATAAATATTCTCGAAAGTAATGGTTACTTAGAAATATACAAGGTGTCACGTGTGGCACTATATGCAGCTTGAACTCTGGGAAATTAGTTCGAAAACACCTGTTGCAAGTATGTCTGTTTAAAGCTCATGGGTGGGGTGGGGGACTTGACCTAATCAGATCTATTGTGGAGTTTGATCATTGATTAATAGTATATTATTTAACGAGCGGTAATGCAGGTAATACGCAGATGAAATTTGCAGCATGAGCCGCAAGTTGAATACTATACTTTATCTACGACTATAACCGTAAATACTAAGATTCAAGTATCGAGAAATAACTTTATTCACAAATCTTAATAGTTATAACAATTATATAAAAGTTGTACTTGTATACTTGTTTTTTGATTTTTCTAGTAATAAATTCTGTATTGCATTATTAGCTACTTCTTTTATTTCTGGAGGTGTACATAATAACTCATCTTCACTATCTAAATTAGTCTTTTTTTTAGCACTATTATTAGAAATTGATTTGAAAACGTCAAAATAATCTTGTTAAAATATCAAATGACAATACTCCCCTCAATGATAATAATTGACTGTTCCGCCTACTGATTAATTTTAAATATCTTTTAATTATTCATTCCTTTCCAGTTGTTGAAAAATCTTTCTAACAATGGAACGTATTTATCGGCTTTAAAATTTCCAAGAATTTACTGCACACACTATTTACATACCGAATTATCATAGGAGCCCATCGCTATTTGTTTATTGATACTATTAATTACTCAAAAGCAGTTGCATAATTAATATATAAATTAATAGGAGTAGATAAAGTATTTTGCCTAGTTTGTTTTTTCTAGTAGACTTTGTAAAATTAGCTGTCCGGTGTAGCTAATTGCCCTTGGGATTTTTTCTCCAAGTGTAAAGAATCTCAGTCTTATCAGATCTTCCCAGTAGGACAATACGTGAATTGCAGTTTCCTCCTCTTACTGGCAGAAGCGGTACAAGGTATTTTCTATCAGGTCGATATTATGAATGTCTATTTTAAGCCTACAATGCTCTGTTCATAGGCCTACCCCAAATAACATACAAAGTCGCGGGAACGTATCCACGATAAAGTGGACCGCTACCATAGGCGGTCACGTCCCTGCTACATATGGCAGCTACGTAGTTTTGCTACAAAAATAGGGAATCGCCAGATAGTGTTTCGGCTAGTCCCGACCTCTATAGATATGACTATGTTTTTTTTTAATTACTATAAAGGATCGGGTACTAGATGAGATGTGGGTATAGTGGCGACCCTAAGGTTCAAAGGTCCCGTCATTTGAAATACAGAACAATGTGATTATGAAACTAAGTACGCATTGCAGCTCAAACATTATTAGAGTCATAGTAAAAAAATTAAGGCCCTAATTTAAATTTTTTTATTATTACAAAATATTTTGCAAAATATTGGCAGATGGCCGCTTTGCCCCACACAGCGGGACAAAGTGGTCACTCATATTTTGGGACAAAGTGGCCATGATAAAAGTATTTTAAACAATCTCACATCTTATAAAACAGTAGCATTTATTGCGCATACAATTCAGCTTAAGAACATAGTTCACATGTAAATACATAGTCGTCTACATCGCATCCACCACATTCTTTATGTGCCCATCTTTTGCACACTGAGCAGCATATCCCGCCCTCCCCTTTTTTAGATTTTGAGAAAAGGCTTGAGCAGTAAAGACACTCGACGTCTTCCTGCGCATCATTTCTTTCTCGGAACCTTGCTTTTAGTCCTCTTACTACCAACAAGTTGCCTTTTAACTGCTTCTGGTTTTTTAGATTCTTTGCTATTTCCAGCTCGTTCTTATAAGTACTGTCTGTGATTATTGCGATAGAATCTCTTTTCCTATTATTTCTCTGCCTTTCCGTTTTATATTTTGGAATCGAAACGATGTCTTTTGGACTGACGAGTAACCCCGAGTAGCTTGGTCTACTATTTTGGATATCATTCATGTTTTGATCAACAGGTCGTTTGTTAGTTTGCGAAGTTGAAGGAATTGGATCTGCTACACCATTTGCTTGGTTGCCTTCATCATTTGAGTTTTTGTTCTCCAGATGATCTTCTCTGACTTCAATATCTCTATCAGTAACTTCAGCTGCAGTAAAATCTGCATCACTGAACACATGCGGATTATACGGAACAATCCCACAATGTCTGAATCAATTTATAGCTGTTGTAGGCACTGCTGCTCGAAGATACGCAGCACCAAACAATTTGCTAACTTGAAATTGTGATACGGTTCTTCCTGGGTTATTCTTAAGATATTTTTCGATCTCTTGAACATAAATGCCACATCAAGTGGCTGTAATTTGTGACTGCAGTGGGGCGGCAGACACAGAACAGTCACGAAATTATCACGCGCCGTATTGATATCATCCAAGTTTTTTTGTAAGTATAACATGCCCATATAGTATTAACAAGCAATAGTCTTCGGCGAAGCCTACATCGCATGCTTAAGAAAATGCCCAAACCACTTACTGAAAATTTCCAGCTGCATCATCCATCCTGATTTATGACAGGCGAATTCAGTACCAGGTGGAACTCCGTCCATTAACTCTTCTTTCATTCTTGCTCTAGGAAAAATTATCATTGGGGGAATGAATGAGCCACCAGCAGACATTCAAACGACAATTCTTGATAAAACTTTGCTTTCTGCAGATCTGAGGCCTTTTAGTGCAAAAATTTTGCTCGATTTAGACTGCACAGTTGTAAGTCCCGTCTCATCTACATAGGTCTGTATGGGAATCGACTAATGCATTCATCTAAAAGTGCAAAAAACCTATCAACACTAGTAGCTTCAGGAGTGCGAAGGCTAATTTCCTGATGTCTTTCACGAAACCCCTTTAACCAGTCTTCCCCAGCAAGCTGCGTTTCTCTGTTAAAAGTATGCCTTAAGCTGTTTTTCTCGGCTAACTGATATGATCTAAGGTCTTTTTAGTGAGACTATAAAATCGCATTTCCAGTTCCTGGATATGTTGAACTATTTCTACTTCTTGATCCAAAGTAAAAACTGGACGAATAGCGCCTAAGACTTTAATATTCCCTTTAGCATCTCTATTCTTATCTAGAACTCTTCTTTTGAGAGTATTTCAGGAAACATAAGTTTTACTGGCTGTTTGGAATGGCATATGTTGTTATTTTACGGCTTTGATTACTTGTGCCATAGTCTCAAGATCCCATGATCCCTGGTGTGAAGTTCTCATATACTTCCTTGGCATATTCTGGAAATAAGTTTCTAAGTTTACAACCAATAAAAAATTGATGATAGTTAAAGTAACCACTCCAATATTTACACGGGGTATAGTGGACACTTTGTGGCCACTTTAACCCATCTTGGAACTCTTGAGAAATATCATAACCTACAAAATGTACTTCGCATATTCATAAATTATATTAGATGGATACATACCTAATACCATATGTTTAGGCTCTGCAAAAACTCAGCACTCTCGAATTTATCAATAGCGTTGCACAGCTGACTGATCTCAACCTCAACACTACATATGAGGCACGTGCAAAAACACAATTATGCAGATATCATCTGATATGTAGATGTTATGGTTTCTATATTTCTTTCCTGGTTGACGGTAATGACGCTTGCAACGGTTTAGCGATTTACCGCACAGATGACACTAGTAGGATAAGAAAAATTATTCGAGGCCATTTTACCTCGGGTGGCCACTATACACTCGGGTATCGGGGACAACACTAATCATTTGTAATTGCTGTGGTGGGAGGTATTTGTGTGAATGCGTCTTGTTTGTTTTCATTTACGCCGTGACTAGCAGTAGTATTTTATAAACCTTAGAAGCAAATTTCACATACATCAACAAATAATAATAATAATGCTGTGACAACAAGAAGACGAAGCAATGACTTCTCGTACCATACCATACCTGGCTACGCCGACCGACATAAACACCAACGGCCTGGACGCAGCTCACCTACTCTATCAAAAAGAGACATATGCAACACATTTCCATGAGATATGATTTGACAGGGTTTAAATAAAGCAAGGATTTCGAAATATATGCAAATGGTTCAGGACATGTGCACAAATGAAGAGATGTATTGATGGAAAATAGGATAGGAATATTTAAGAATGCCACTTTTATAATAAACATCAGATATGGTTTCCAGTGGTGACAGAATTACTGGAAAAAATTTATTTGTTTGGGATACGCTTTTCAAACGATGGAGAAGTAAATGAAGATCTTTACAGTAATGATAAATATATATACAAATTTAACATTAAATTGGGTTTTGTGATGGCCTACAAACAAAAATCAAAAGAAATTTTAAATAATGTTCATAATTGCTCTAAATCCCTTCTTTCTTGCCGTCTTATTTTTGTCTCTTCTATTTCATCCAACTGTTAATTCGAAATCATATTATTATTATTATTGATTATTCTTACTATGTTATAAAAGTTAACAAGAACATATATTACTACATTACTTTTCTCAGTGTAGATACACACTGAACTTTCGCATGAATGCTTGCATCACCGATCCTCATCTTATCTTGTTCAGGTTTTCCTTTATTTCCTCTCCACCGTTGGCATTTTTTCATTTTTATTTTCTTCGCAAAACATTGTTTTCCCCAAAGCCGAAAAAAGAAATAGACCTTATTTCAGAGATGCGCAGGTCTGACAATAAAAAAACTACCCAAACAGAAATGCAGACACGGAGTGCAACGACAATTGGGAAATCGATAAAAGTGCAGGTCAGGATTGACCACAAACCACGAAAAAAATAGGTCGAAGAGATCGTAAGAAAATATTTAAGATTTACTTCAGTTCTGTACTTTAGGTTTAAACCTGTATATAAAAAGTAAATAAATAGTGAAAATACAATACAAAAATGTATACTTTCACTTTATTTATTTTATCCTATAAGAAAGCATCCAATTTTAAACGAACATAAAATTAAATTAAATGTAAAAAAGTGACGTCTGTCTAAATTAACAACTTGTATGGGCTTTTCTCACTTTTGACCTAGTACCTAACCCCCTAGCTACAAGTTATTTACTTCTTTTTGATGCAATAATATCTTTAAAATTAAGTATTTCAACAAATGTTTAATTATTGTTTTCAAATTTATAAATATTAGAATTTAATACAGTTGTGCCATCTATGACACGCTGGTTGCAACATATAACGGAGTTGTTACAGATTTCTGTTTTAGTAAAAGCAGGATTCTGTAGATGCCAGGCCAGGCTTTATCGATTTTTTAAAAATAACACAATTGATTAAAATAGGAGGTAAACGAATTTCTTACCCTATTATAAGCCGCGTTTGAGAATCCACATCGGATGCATCTGAGATGTAAAAAATCTTTGATCACGTGATTCAGTATACGTAAATGTAATGGGACAGATGTGTCCGATGTGGATAAAAAAACGCTCGAGATGTAAAAAATGCATCCGATGTGGATTCTCAAACGCAGCAAAAGTCTATAGAGTTATGTCTTTTCCACTAATAATGTAATAATCATGATTAGAATTTCAAACGAACAAAAATAAGCATGCCTTCTGTAGTTATCAAATATTGTGTAAAAGATATTGATAATTATATATATACGTCGCCAAAGTTATAAAACGCCTCAATATATTTCAAAACAAAATGTTAATTATTCAAAATACGAGGCAACGTTCATAAAGTAATAATTGTGAGCCCTCAAAACCATTCCTCAATGGCACATTTGTCGAAAATATTTTACATTTCAAGTATTTCGTACGTTCTTGGAACAAATAATCTGATGGTGCTAAATACGGAGAATTGGGTGGATGGTCAATCAATCTCATAAAGGTTTGAGATTTTAAAGGAAATAAGCATAACCATGAGACCGATACGGGCTCCATACTTAGCACCGTTCGATTTTATAGAATCAATTTAAAGAAAAAATGTACCCAGACAACACACCAAATCCCAGAGATATTCACAGAATATCTTTTGTGGATATCCAATATATCCACAGGATATCAGAAATATTCTGTGGATCTAATATGGGTATCCAAATGTCCGTCTATATCCAGAATATAGAAGATATCTTAATGGATATTCAGCAAAATATCTAATAGGTATCTTCCAGAAAATATAAGAAATCCCAGAGATATCCACAGAATATATTTTGTGGATATTCAATATATCCAATATGAATATCCAACCAAATGTCCGTCTATATCCCAGCATATAGAAGATATTCAGCAAAATATTTTATGGGTATCTTTAGTAGAGGTTCATAAGTAACCAATGATTATTGAATAAAGTCGATAGCAGAGGTAAAAAATATTTTTAACACTCTGCCTTTGATTTTGCCCACTAAGGAGATAGTCATCCTTATTAGGACTCTTCAGCAATAAATGAAAATTCTCGACTCCAGTCTCTAATGGAGTGATTAGGACACACAATTTCGATCGAACTCAATTACGGCGGGTCGAGCATGAGTAGATGCGATAGTGGTATCGCCATCTATACTTAGTAAGCAGAATCAAATAACATCTAGTGGATATCCACGATGGTTTGCGTTCGCGCCTAGACTTTGATATATTTAGTGGATGTTCATGGGATATTGAATACACCTTAAAAAAAATCATTTTAAATATCTGAACGGTACTATTAGCCACAATGGCGTATTTTTTTAATAATTTGCTATATAATTACTATTATTTATGGACATTTGCATGTCTATAAATTACATTTCATGGATATAAAATAGATATCTACCATGGACTGGACATTCAGTGGATATTGGGATGTTCAGTAGATATCCAAAGGATTTGGTGTGCTGTCTGGGTAATGACACAATCGCTCAGGCAATTTGTAGGGAATAAAAGCAAAGCTAGAAGTTGCTAATAATATTTATTCCCCATAACAACTGGGTATATGATGCTTTTTTTAAATATTAGACTATCTATAGATTACCAAAGAGGCGGGAAATGTACCCCATTCATTTAGCTATTTTCTTAATAAGTTTCTTGCATTTTTTATTAGTACTCTACAGCTCTTCTTATTTTATTACATTTTAAGATCGCTTGACTCAAATTTTTATATAAAAATTATATTTTTTTATAAAATGTTTTTATAAAGAGTAATCCACAAAAAATGTTTCTAAAGTAGGCCATGACCGACAAAGACAGATAAGCGAGTCATGCCCTTGATAACTACCAACGGTTCACACTATTATTATTTGATGATTGATGGTGCCATCTGATTTACATGTGAGAAAAACCATGAAAACTTCACCCACCATATAATCTGACAAGGGTGATTTTTTCCAAGGCCTTACTTTAGAAATAAAATTTATGGATCACTCCATTTTTAAGAGTAAATAGTTATAGTTATATTATTTTTTCAGTTTTCCCTACATCGTATCCAAATAATCAAGCGGAACTGCAACTCTTCAGGGTCATGCAGAATGCATCTCTCCTACTCTACTACGACACTCTTTTAGAGATGGGCGGCGACGATGTCCAACAGCTATGCGACGCAGGAGAAGAAGAATTCTTAGAAATCATGTCCTTGGTAGGTATGGCGTCGAAACCTCTTCACGTGAGGCGGTTGCAGAAGAGCCTTCAAGAATGGGTTACGAATCCTACGAAGTTCAAACTACCCCTAGTGCCCGGTGAAGATTTTGAACTAGAACTATCGAGTCCTAGAGTGACTAGTAATCATGTGTTTTACTCGGATAGCGGTGATAGTAGTAGTAGGACGATGTATTCTCCTTCTCCTGGTGATGTTTGTGCCTTACCCCCTGTTTCTAGCCCTGGATTAACACTTAACAATAAAAGGTAAAAAACTATTTTATTCTAAATAATAGATCTATATTCGATATTGCCACTTTCAAATATGGACAGATGCTAATGGACTTTAAAACCATACTGTCAATTATTTATTAGGTATCCTTATCATTAAGATACGTCACAAATATGTCTATATTTGTTCATCTTATTTTTCAATTCTGCCTTGTGAGGCATCGAATTATTCTTAATGTCTTGCCTGGTTTAAGTGACAATGTTAATTTAATTTCAGGCCTTATTCCCCATTAGATCCAGCCTGCCCTCCATCCTCTAGTTCAAGTCCCGGAGCAAATATGTCCGTTCAACTATCCCCTAGCCTTATGGAAAGCCAAATAGTCAAACTAGCAGCTGCAGCTGAAAGGCTGAGTAAACAGCTGCCCCAATTCGAACCAAAGCCGCATAACACCAAGAAAAAAGTATGCAAAGAACTAGAACTAGTTATATCAATGCCAGAGAATGATCCTAGACGGATGGACGAAATTCGAAGGTATGCTGCTATTTATGGAAGGTTTGACTGTAAGAGGAAACCTGAGAAACCATTAACTCTGCACGAAGTGTCGGTGAACGAAGCTGCGGCGCAGATTTGTAGATTTATTCCAGCGCTGTTGACGAGACGCGACGAGTTGTTCCCACTTGCCAGGCAAGTGGTTAAGGATTCGGGCTGCTATTATTCAAAAACTCAGTGAGTCTCAACCCAATTACTGCCTATTTCAATTAGTTAATCATTGTGTAACTTTTAGATTATCGACGGTTTACATGAATAAACAGGCAGTCATGGGACATGAAAGGGATCAAGACTTGTCGGCTAGAGCTAGTCCAAGGATAGGCGCTACGGAAATCGATGGACCTGCGAGCAAAAGGCCCAAAGTGGAGACGAACTCGGACTCTGACGACCGGCAGGTCAGCCAGTTAAAACGACTCAGACCACCTAAACAGTCACATGTCATTATTAATTTAGAAGACTAATGCTTTTAAGGCTTTTCATGAGCTTCAAGTTAGCTGCTCACAACGCTTTCGCACTTACTGATGGTTCAAGTTTCACTTGAAATATGTTGCATGCTGTATATATTTTAGAACATCGTTGGTAAACTGACATTCTATATTTACATACATTGGGTATTGCATTTTGGTTAAAACGAACATATATATTTATGAGTTTACCAGCGATGTTTACATGCTTTTGCGGTGCTTTTAGGCTTTAGATACATACTGGATATTAGGAACAAACGTGGTTATTAAAAATTGTATAATACTGATTTGTAGTGGCAACAGTTTATGTTTTTTTTAAGAAATAATTTTCTTATTAGATACAGTACTTTTATGCAGCTTAGCTTGGCACAGCTCAAACTTATTGGACGGTTATTGATTTTTTTCTAATCATATCTTTGATAAAGTGCTGTAGCACTGTAATAGCAGTGATTTTTTAATCGTGAGTCTTTTTTTCTTGATATAGTCATTAATCTCCCTGTCCCAAAAGAATCGGGATATTTAGTATAGGAATTTTAAAGGAAGCTAGTCATGTCTGATGATAGATTATATTCTTTTTGTTTTGAATTTTATTATTTTAGTACACAGTTTATGAGTAAGACATTTTATTACTCAATTAATACTTGCATTTTTTATAATATTGGCGCCTTACATCCAATATTAAAACCACTGACGACAAGTTCAAATAGAATTATGTTTTTTTTTATATTTAGAAAACGCTGTGATTTTTTGTGCAATTTCATGCTATTTAGATTGATTAAATATGTCACTAAAACGTGATTACTAGTAGGATTTAATTTTAAATGTTATGGTAGGATGAGTATCTTTTACATTATTGATATAAAAAAAAGTTGATTTCTATTGTAAAATCATGCACTGTACTCTTTACAATTTATTGCTAATAAATTTGATAAAAAAATTAATTAATTAATTGTGAAAATTAAATTTGTTCAAATTCTAACAATTACGCCTTTTCACACACATCAACTGTTTATATATTTTTGAACAATTTTTGATATTATTTGAGTACAATGAACTCATCGATCTCACTGTGATTTATGATCTGTTCTAAGTTCACTTATGCCACATAGTCAATTATTGGACACATTTACTGTTTTTAAATTCAATATTGTACAATTTTACCTAAACCAATATTCGTTTATAGTGTAAGAGCAGGCGGTGTAAAATTAAAGAGGGGGTTATTTTAAATTATAAAAAATATATATTAACTGTTAAACACCAGGCCAAAAGGAGCATTATTCAAAGTTGAAAACATGCGCACAAGTATGACGCAGCCCATTTCGACTGAGCTTGTGTGGGGAAGGGCCGGTTATTATTATTTACCTTGAAGCTCCGGGGCGACTTAAAGATGATTAAAACCATTACGAACCATGCAAATTGATTAACAATTCACATGGTCTGATGTAGGAATCGAAGCCACCTATGTTTAATAACTTAGAATATATTTCTTTTCTACAAAATATCGCCTTAACAACCTTAAAATTGTTCTGTATTTAATTTTGAACGGCTCACCAATGTTGATCTGGTGTTTAACAATTAAGAGATATCATTTTCCTCTCTTGATTTTAAACAGCCGGCACTCAGTCTGTTAGGCTGTTAGAAAATTTGGTTTGACGTATTTTAAAATATTTAATATACCTAATACATTTTCTGTGTTCTGTAATATATCCCGTATGTACTAGCCAAGTTATTTTGGTCAAAAAATCTAGTCATAAAACTCTTCATCAAAAGTTTTTACTAAGTAATTCATAGTTTTGTTATATGATAATATTTGTTAAATGTTTAATAATAAAATTCTTATATTTTAGGATATATCGCATATACTATTGGGTTAATTTTCTTTTATAGGACAACTTGCAGGATATATGAAGGAAGGTACTTGTGAGTAGTGTATAATGTATTTTTTTATTTGTTGCTATAATAAGTATATAGGTACATACAAAGTGGGGTAGTACTTCTTTAGGCGGGTACCTACTAATATTAAAAAATATAATTTATTTTATTAGTTCAGTATTAAAACGTAATGAAAAAAAATTGCTTCCTTTTCAAAATTAGAATAAAAAATTAAGGTCGCTGCTTCCTAAAAAAAATTGATATTGGTTATTTTTTTAAATAAGTACTCAAATTTAGTTTGTGTTTAGTGGAGTGATAGTTTAAGTGGCGAAATATTGTGAATTATTCAAATAAGAGATGGATCATATCCTTAGAAAGTAAGTATTATCTGTATCTGTAACGTGTGGAGGGTGGGTTACCCCACGCCTCATTAGGCCCATTGTGCATCCTCCTGAGATGATACGCATCTCTTAGCTCGTGAGCCAGCCTACAGATTTAATGTAGTTGACAACGTCGCCAAGAGGTGCTTCTCTTATATCGGCCGGTGTTAGCCGATACTCGCCGAACACAAATCTTCTAATAAATGAGAGCGTCGAGCAATCGTAAAGGATATGCTCGATGGTCTCATCTTCTTGTTCGCACCCTCTGCAGAGTGCGGATTCTGACAGCCCCATGATATGGAGATGCTTTCGTACTTGGCAATGACCAGTCAGAATGCCTGTGAATAGGCGCAGATTCTGTCTAGTCATAGTCAAGTATTTGTTTGCTGCAGTGTTGTCAGGGATAACTTAAGAGCTCCTTGGCAACTCTACAGTTTTTTGTTTCATCCCATCTTTCCTTGAATTTCACAAGGGAATGTTCTTTGATTAGGTCTGTCACTACCGATTTTGTCACGCCAATAGAAGGGCCAGGTCCAAAAATATTTGGTTGGCTGCTTTCTTGGCTAGTGAATCAACAAGACGGTTACCTTTTGATGTGGCGTGACCTTTAATCCATCTTAAGGTGACCACATTGTTGATGGATACTTCGGCCAAAGCTTCGTGACATTCTAGTACTAACCCTGAATAAATTCGTGGTCTGTTCAGGGTTAGTAGTGCTTGTCTGCTATCTGCATGTTCCTTCCAGTGATATTTTATGTTTAGGTTTAAGAAACTGAAGTATATTCCACATCCTGAGCCTTGTTTTGTTTTAGAACCGTCGGTGTAGATATGAATCGTACCTGCCACTTCCGGCTCTTTATTTTATTATAACTTTATATGGCTTATGAAAGATATATTTCGGTGAGATGGAGTCCATGTTCGCTTGAAGCAGTGGGGCGTATCGAGCGCCTCCTGCCAAAAGTGACGTCTAGCCTCACCAGATCCTACATCAGGTTATATTCCGACCGTGCGGAGGCGTGTCATTGTCGTCAACCTCCTTGATGTAAATATCAAGGGGAGTAAGACTAAGAATGACTTCCATGGCTCTAGTCAGTGTTGGTTTTATGGTTCCTGTTATGTTGAGACATGCTGTTCTTTGAATTTGTTCTAGTTTACGGATAGCTGTTAATTTTTGGAGTTTCGATACCCAGACAACTGCACCGTATGTTAGCATAGGTCTTATGATAGCCGTGTAAGTCCATGCGATGACTCTGGAGGAGAAACCCCAGGTGCGCCCCACGGTTCGGCGGCATTGTTCATAAGCAATGTATGCTCTTTTAACTCTGTTTTCTAAATGCAAGTTCCATGTTAACTTGCTGTCAAAGGTGAGACCTAAGTACTTCACCTCTGTTTAGTTTTGTGTTTAGGAGTTATGGAGGTTTTAATTCCATTTTCATCCTTTTTCTTGTCTTCTTAGGATTGATAGACAGTGAATGGTCCTTGCACCACTGTTCTATAATTTTTAGATCTACTTGCATTCTTTCGCATGGTATGTTCTCAAAATTCCCTGTTTGCAGAATGACCAGGTTATCTGCATATGCTGAGGGTGTCGAGGACCATATTCCACAGTAGAGGTGATAGCACCCCTCCCTGTGGACATACCCTCGCAACCAAGCCTCTTATGTTCACATCTTCTACACTTATGTTTACTGCTCGCTTTGAGAGCATGTTATGTATCCAACTACTAACCATTTGTGGAACATTCCTGTTGGTTAGTAAGTGTATTATCTTTGGGAAGGTGCTTTTATCAGTACCTTTTATGTCTATGAAAACACCCAAGGCGGACACCTTATTGTCCAGATGAAGGGCTGAATCACAATAATAAAATATTATGGAAGTCTTAAAACCGGTGCAGGTAGTTTGGGTCCCGACATGCCATATACAAAACATGTATAGAGAGGCAAATTCGGTCCCAACAATTGTTGACTACCTGAACCTGGGTTCAACTCATTTGATGTATATTTTTTTGCAAAGCAACCTGAGATGGCTCTAGATTGCACATGTTAGGTAAGTTACAGGACCAAATTTACATTTTATTTATGAACGTCAATTTGTTCAGGCCCCAATTTATATTTACCCCTTAAAACAACTGAAATACGTAATAACAGGCATTATCATTCACCCTTTTACTGAATATAATATATTTAGTAACAACGTGAAGAAAAACTGGACATATTAGCTAGAAATCAAGGAAATTCAAAATAAAAATGGATGTAAAACTAGGGTATTTACCTCCCTGAGCTGCTCAAAGAAATACTGGAATTTATTAAATTGAAACCTCGAGATTTTACGAGAAAGCAAAAAAAAACAACATGGCGGTGATGAATAAAATTATTTACCCCCGAAAAATCTTCCCAGATCTGCAGTTAAGTAAAACAATCGTACGGTTCGAGCCTCTAGTGAAAATTTTGACAATATTTGAAAAACAACAGATGATCATCAAATGAAATGAAGCAAAAAGTGTAAAAAATCAAATTATGGCATCATGATAAACCTTCGTGTCATACTTCTGAGCAAACAAAGTTGTTCTTACAAGCCTCAGAAATGGATCTGCTCAACCAGTCTCCATACAGTCCTGACCTTGCATCTGGTGATTTATTTTTATTAGTAACAATTAGGTGCTTCCAAAAATTTGTTGTTGGAGGTGTACCAGAAAAACTTTGTAGAACAATAAAATAAATATCTATTAAACAACGTTGTTTAGTTTTTTTTATTTGCAGTTCGGTATTCTTGTCTTAGCAACCGACAATGGAAATTTAGAGGAAGATTACTGCTTGAATGTTAATCTGTATATTATGGATTAAAAGAACATATTTTTTTTAGATTTTAAGAATTTTCCATCAATTTGAACAAAAATATTTGTATATTAATTTTATTTTAAATTTAGAAAGAAACTTTCTACAGATTTCAAGCCTGCTTTCGTAAATATTATTATCATTGAAAGTACCTACTTAATGACTTGGCTCTGGTTTTGCATGCATTGCTTCTTTAAGGTAAGCTTTTAGACATAAAATTGCTAATGCTTTGTTTGATGCTAAAATTGAAATAATTTTTTTCAAGGAATTCTAATTATATTTACAATTTCGTTTTGCTGTTCTCTCTTATACATTCCTTGAAAGAAATGTTTGTTATCTAGTGCAAAGTTCGTTTTTGTAATCTTTACCGTTTATTCATTTTCATAATATTGATTCTGTACTGTAGGACTATGATGATGCCCTCGTGGTGAGAACTTCAATCCATTCACTATTTCAAAATTCCAGAATTCATCAGTCCAATTCTAGGTAAGTTAACGTCTAAAATAATCTGCAACCGATTTGGGATACATCAAAAATCAGAAGATAAATAAGTGACTCATATTTTGAATCTGTTGTGTCTTATTGTTGATTTAATTTAATACTGAATTTTTTTCTTTGTTCAAAGGGGCACAACTTCAAGAAGATCGTCAGTTGGAGCTGAAGTTGACGAATCAGATTCTCAATTTACATATAGTAATTCAAGTAGTCCTCAGGTCGGTATACCATCGTTTTATGACTTGTCTTTTTGGTGCCCAGTATTAAGTTTTGAATTAAATTTATTTCTTTTTAGAGCAATATTATTGAATAGAATATTTGAATATAGAAACAGTTTATTTGAAAACTAGAATTCTACAATGTAAAATATCCAAATATCCTATTTAGTTTATATAGATTAATCCAATTTTTCAAGAATTAACATCATTATTGTAACGAATTCCTAGTGTGGACAATCAATAAATTGAGAATAGTGATTAGATAGACAAAGGTTTGCCACTTTTACACTGTGCTGATTAACAAATATATTATCAATGCAAGTTGCAGAATCTCTAGTTGGAGTTCTTACACATATTTCAAGATTAAAACTATACAATAAATCTTCTAATAAAGAAAGTTGAGTACTGGGTTTCATAAAATTTACATTAAAATCTCCTCCAATAATTATATTGTAGTTGTTTTCTGAACATACATAAATTAAAATTTCGTTTAAAACTAACATAAAATCACTAAAATTTCCTCCAGAGGGTCTATAAATCACTAAGCAAATCGTCTTATATAGAGGTAATTGTATACCACAACATTCACTATAAGGAGGAGCTTGTAATTACAATGAATTATAGATGCAGATGTAGATGCAAATTTAATCAGGTATTGCTTTAAAACTCTGACATTCCTAGTCAAATGAGTTTCTACAATATATTCAGATCCTGAGATACTTCGTGCTATCGAAAAAAAGCCTCCAGTAATCGGCTGCAACAATGGCTTCAATTTTTACTGTTAAATTAATATAATAACCATATATTCATGTTTTATTTGTTGCCAGAAGCTTTATAATCCATCAGTAATTGATTGTTTAAATTGTTCATAGTTTTCTTTTTGTTAATAGAGAAAAAATGAAGATCCAGGTGAAAATGAGGAAGATGCAAGTAAATATTCTCCAAAAGTACAAATAATTGCTGCAAGCGGAGATAACATCATAGCCGTAGCCAATCCTGCATTAGCGATGTCTTCAGCGATTATGCCACCTTTGACACCGATAATAGAAGCTAGAGAAAATCGGACCGAAGTAGATTGACTGAACAGTCTCATTTCTGATAATAATTTTGTTAATTAAAAGAGATTTTAATACTGTGATTTCATATGTTATCTGAAAATCATTAGAGCTGACTGATATGTTGTAAGTTATTAAATACTAAGAGAAAAATATTCTAAGAATATCTCTTGACACTGTAATCAAAATATTTTGTCTTCATTTCATTTTATTTCATTATTTAAATATCATAATTTTAAATGTTAGTAGCAGAAGATTTAAAATATATTTTGATAAAGTACAATTTCATGTAGGTATTGTTAATAAAGTTTGTTTAAAAGGGTATGGTTGATTTTATTTTAGTTTTTAAATAATACCTAGGAAGGGTCTATTTTATAGTACAAAAGATAAAAACAGTAACTAAATTAAAATACGATTTTTTTTACATTCGCCTTATTCTCCAGACGTAGTTCTGATTTCACTACTTCCCACAACAAAAACTCTTGGTAGATAACAATTTACAACCTTAAGAAGTTTCCCTGCTTTATAAATATCTCCCATAATTCATTAGACTCATGTCTATTCTTATAGTATTTTAAAATGCTGCTTGTATAAACAATTCGCCCGTTCCTGAAAACATAAACAAGGAATCAATACAATATCAAATTTGGAAAACAGACATGAGTCTTAGTTTTGGGACAAATTCATATTCAGGAGTCAAGCTTCCAAAACCCTTCCATATAGAAGTATACGGCAGAATCATGAATTTTCCCCATGAAAAAGCCCTAAGCCTACAAAAATCACACCAAAGCTGCGTATGTTAATTATCGGTCTCACCACTATGTTATAAAGCCAATATACCATGTCTGGTTTTAACCCCCATTTTTTTCCAAAGGATCGCCCTGCCATCATTAACGAGGTTTCCGCTCTCCTTGTGGTATTTTCTAGATGGTGGTTCCAGGTAAGTCTCGAGTCAATCATAACCCCGAGATATTTTACCTCTCCCTTAAGCTGGATGCTTGCACCTCTTAGGTTTAAAGGCCCTAGTCCCTCCAATTTCCTCCTACGGGTGAATGCAATTATGTCAGATTTGTTTGGGCTAATGTTTAGTCCTTTCGCCTCTGTCCATTTTGTTACTATATTTAGAGCCTCCTGCATTCGATCTCTTACTATAGTGTTGTATTTTCCCTGTGCCATGATCACTAGATCATGGGCATATCCCAGGGTTCTATGTCCCTCATCTTTGAGAGCCCTAAGCAGCCCGTCCACTACCAGGTTCCGCAGGAGTGGAGACAGCACTCCACCCTGCGGACATCCTCTCGCTACCCGTGCCGCTATTGTCTCTCCCATAAAGGTTGTGTGTATAGTTCTCTCCTTTAATATAGAGTCGATCCAGGACACGCACGTGTCCTCGATTCCTCTGTGTTTGAGAGATCTAATGATCGATTTAACGGAAGTATTGTCAAATGCACCCTCGATATCCAAGAATGCTCCCAGCATTACCTCTTTGTTTTCCAGTGCGTTCTCCACCCCTTAGAAGTCGGACTCGTTAAAAGGACTATCTTAGGGTGTGATTTAATCATCTTCAAACAAAGGATTGTGGAATTTGTACTACTAAATATACTGTATGCTTCCAAGATTGGACAGTCCCTTTAAGCATGAGTCTAGCGATGTCTGGAACTGTAAATCTATCAGACAATCTATCAAGATCCTTTGATGTGGGCCGAAATCTCGCTAAAGACAGGCACCATTTATTGGGGCAGAGCCCTTTGGTGGTATAATTAAAAACAACATAATAAGCTACCTCATGGATCAAAAGTATTGCTCTCTATGATATCTTAACAAGATTCCTGAAGAACTAGTTACAATGACTCCCAGAAAAATTCTTAGATTTATGAAAAGTGCTGGGAATCTGGAATCTCAATAAATTCAGATAATTCACAATAGATCTTGCTATGATGAGAGGGAGTGAAATGCCTTAATTACATATCTTAAGAATACAATACAAAATTTTGTGGATTTTGTGTTTTTCCCAAATTCTCAAACCTACCGATTTGGTGGAGAATAATTCGAACATATATAAATTGAAATAGCTACTAATAAGAAATGAAACAATAATCATAAAATAAATACAGAAACTCAGCTCATTTTTAAGCTGTTCTTTTTCATCGACTTGTTTGGGTTGTCACAGGAATATTTTTGTTTTGTATCTAGATTTAAGGTTACAGATAAAAAAAATTAGAATAATCATTTACTTCATGGCTATTATAGCTATTAGTCGGCCTATCATTTAAAGATAAAGTTATATTAGGTATGATGATTATTTGGAACGTGTTGTCAGAGGACCGACGCAATGTTGCAGGATCCGTGTTTGTCATCATCCGGAAGGCAGGAATGGCTTGATGTCAAAAATCCCGCCAGTCTGCATCGATCGACGGATGCTGTGCTGCAGCATAATGCAGAGTCGGGTTTTATTTTTTTTCTGGTAAATACTATAACGTTAAATGTTTATCGGTTATTTTTTTTCTATTTACATTGTTACTTCAGAATTTGTTGTTAAATTTAGAGGTAAATTTGAATTTTAAAAGTAATAAAATCAGTTCGTTGATGCAACTAATGGAAGATTAGCAGCCGGTCCTGTGCTCTTATCTTCACACGGCAGTTTACTCTTGTGCTGTAATTATTTATTTTCCAGGACCGCATTTAAGAATATTTCTCTCTTGGAAAAATTGAAGACTAATTCGTAGGTAATGAAATAATATTGAATTTTTTACTATTAAGTATGATACGTATTCAATTCAAATAATTTATTCTTTACTATTTTAAATGAAATTAACAGAGAAAACATTTTATTTGCTTAATCAGAATTTTGCAAAGGCATACAAATAATTTCATGAAGGTTACATTTTTTTATAAAGATTGTAGGATAAAACATAATATAGTACAACAATAATAATTTAAAAACTATTCATTAATTTGATATTTGAACAGCGTAACCCACTTAAGTCCCTTAGGTTTCTTTAAAATGAAAAAAATAGTTAATTTTAAAGTAAATTATGCTTTGATTGTCCAAAGGATTGGTTAGAGGAATTTTAGAACTATTTATTCTTTAGGTCTGTTTGGTTTTAAAGAAACATATTCATATTTTTTAGCAAATCTAGCCAAAACTGACCAATCAAAACCAGTAATAACTACTTTCGCTATTTTATTCGATCATTTTAAAGTCTTTTAGTTGAAAACATTGTATTATAATTTTCGAAAAATGACGTTTGGATTTAGATATATTTTTAAATAGATTGCCACAGCCAGTGGATAAAAATTGTTTGCTAATGGATAAAAGTACTGTATTTAATAATTTTTCTTGTATTTGCCATTTTTCGTCCTTAAGTCATACAGAAGGGCAATTTGTCATTGTTTACAACAAAATTCTTAAGTAAACGCTTGTTCAGTGTATCTGTATACTTTTTTAAACCGCGCATACTTATTTGGAATTATAATATCCTTCTTGTATAGACTTATTTTTAACTGACCATCTGTACCTCTAACATTTTTTAATTACTGTGTACAATCACAAATCATAATAATAAATACTTATCTTGGTTATTTCTTTTTTCTTGTAACACAAATCATAACAGTCACAACTTAACAACTAGCACAATGAAGAATCTTCTCTAAAGCTTAAGTACGAACTGATACTTCAGCACTTCATCCAGACTATTTCGCACGTTTGGTTTAATAACAAGTTGAAACTTGTTAAAGCATATGTTTTTATTTTTGACGTAAAAAGGTATTTAAATATCGGAAAAGTATTTAAATACTTGAAATGTATTTAAATACCGGAAAAGTATTTAAATACTTGAAATGTATTTAAATACCAGAAAAGTATTTAAATACCAGAAATGTATTTAAATATCAGAAAAGTATTTAAATGCCGGCAAATTATTTAAATTTTTAAAAAGTAATTAAAATATTTTTAAAAAGTATTTAAATACTAAATACTTACGAAAGTATTTGCAGCTGCAAATACAAATACTGCTCACCCAAAAGTATTTAACTACCTAGTATTTAACTACCTAGTATTTAGCTACCTAGTATTTAACTACCTAGTAATTAAATACTTTTAAATATTTAAATACTAAAAAGTATTTACAAATATAAATACCGCACAGCTCTGAGAGTACCATATATTCTAATTCGGCGAAACACTTAGGAATGAACCTAGATATTAAATTAGGAAGGAACACATAAAGAAAAACCGGGAAGAGTTGGGTATTGAATATAGAAAATTAGACTGATTGAATAGAAAATCAAAACTTTCAATCGAAAATAAAGTTCTAATATATAAACAAGTACTGAACTAACATAAATATAATACAAAGTTTCCAGAACAAAATATTAAGGGCAATAGTAATCGCCCCTTGGTATGTTAGAAACTCAGATCTACACAGAGATCTGAAAATGCCTACAGTCGAAGAAGAGAGGAAAACCATCGCAAAAAAAACATGAAAAAAGACTGCATGATCACGTCAATACTGAAGTTCTACAGTTCCTGGACAACCGATACCTAATGAGAAGGCTCAGAAGGACCAAACTATTTGAATTAGAGATGTGAAAGTGTATTAAATCAGAGCGCAGTGCGCGTGTGCAGTGTATAGTTATCAGAACAGAAAGGAGAAGATACCATTGGGTGAACTCTTAGTTTTAAGCCACTTAAGTTTATTTAAGTTTATAATAAAGACAAATTGCTAGTTGGCTGACATAGCAATGCAAACTAACAAAAAAACATGTTTTCTAATCAAAATTATTAAAAAGTTTCGCAAAAAAAGATATGACCTAATTTCATCAACAGAACTTGCATAAGTGGCGCCTCTTGTAGCAAAATGGAAAATATTAAATAAAATAATATTTCTTGTCTAAAGTTATGCCTCTTTACCTAGGGCGCATCCGAATTCTGCCACAAATTAAAATTTTACCTGAATTTTAACAATTTAGGGATTAGTGAATAGTCCGAACTCTGCCATGACCATTAAGGGGCATTAAGTTTTATCCGTATTAGGGATTAAGGATTTAAATATTTTTTAATACCTAAAGACCTTTCAGAAGAGGTACAAAAATTAAATAAGTAATTATTAATATATTTTCTTAAAAACAAAATTGATGGAATTCTTGGAATATTTTGACGACTGCTCGGTTTTAATATTTAGGGAAATATTTAGAATGGGAAATAGGTTACTTGTTTCTTAATAAAGGTTTTATGAAACATTTATTATCTACCTTAGTTGAGTTAAAATGAATAACAGTGCGTCTACCATGTTTAGTGAAAGAGGAAATAAATTAATTGTGTTAAATAATTTTAAGTTTTCCAAAGCTAATACTAGCAAATGTAGAAAGATTCGATGGAAATGTAACGCTAAATGTACAGCTAGAGTGTACTCCCACGTTTCCAATGAAGACGTAATAATAGAGGTCAAAGTAGAACACAATCATGGTGTTGCAATGAATATTGCAAGAAATGCAGTGAGCAATAGTGTTAAAAGAAAAGCAACCTGTGATCCAGCTGAGAAACCAGTAAAATTAATAATTCGAGAGTTGCAATCAAATAATTTTGCGGAGAACATAAACTCAGAAGATATCAATCAAATAAGAAAAGGTGTTCAATACTGTTATCGAGTTACATCTGAATACAAATCGCGGGAAAGAATTTCTAATGGTAGCAGATAAGGGTAAAAAAAATAATTGTGTTTTCCTGTTTTTCAAATTTAACATTTTTGTGTCAGTCAGAGTGTATTTTGATGGACGGAACATTCAAATTTTGTACAAATTTCTTTTACCAAATGTTTACGATTCATAGTTTTAAAAACGGTTATTATGTACCGGCTTTTTGTTTATTACCTGATAAATCAAGTGAAACATAATACAATGTATTTCTCCTTTTAAGTAATAAGTGTAAAGCTTTTGGTTTAAATTTTAAACCAATAGAGATTGTGGTAGATTTTGAATTAAGCATTTACAACGCAATATATAAATATTTTGGGAGAGATCTTATTCTTTTGGGTTGCAAATTTCATATCTGCCAAGCATGGTTTCGGAAAATTCAAGAATATAATTTAGTTCCGGAATATAAAGAGGAAAACTCTGTGATTGGTAGATATTTAAAACTTCATTTTGGTATGATGTACCTCAGTTCTGAGGAAGTTGTAGATTTTTTAATGAAGAATTGCACTATTTGCTATCAAATGATAAAAGAGTAATTAAATTCCGCAATTATTTAAAACAAACATATGTCAACAATTTATCAATATTCCAACCAAATATTTGGACAAATAGTGCAGATTTTTTTAAGAGGACTACTAACGCATGTGAAAGTTTTCATTGGCATTTTAATACCTCCTTTTATGAAGCACACCCTAATATAATGCATTTTACACGTGTATTGTTAGATTTCCAAGTAGAGACTTATTCAAAAATGCGGTCAGCTAACAATAATCAGAAAAAAACTAAAAAAAAATGTCCAAACGAAACTCAACACAATACAAGAAAATATTGAAAAATATAATAATAAATCTATTTCGCGATTTATGTTTGTTAATATAATGTCATTTAAAAATCTTCCCAATGTCTAATTTCATTTTACCTGTAAAGCTTTTATTATATTTGTAATTTTCAATTAACTGTGTATTGCAATTTTGTATTCTTGTGGTTTTTTATATTAATTTTATACTGTTTTTTTTTTTTTAATAAATTCGAATATTTTCATAATAAGTTGTTTTTTTTATATTATTTCATATTTTTATTCATGTATGTATGTAGCTATGTAAGTAACACAAATAGTAAATAATATCAGCAATGTCTTGGATACCTACATTGATAATATCTTAATCGGATCGGAGAGACCTTCTAATGATTTAGGAACCTAATCTCTAAAACTGTAATCCGTGGCAGAGTTCGTATATCAAATTTTCTTTACCTGGAGTTTGTGGCAGAATTCGGAAACCCCGTTTACCTAAGGTATGTTCGGTCCAATTCTCATAATCTTTATAATCCTCAATTTACAATAAGTATATCGTTGTTAATAATCTTAAAAAATTACAAAAGTGTTCATTTATTATATGATACCCCCCCAAAAAAAAAAATAACGCGCCAGTTTGGTAGAATTTGTTGTCCTTGGATAATATTTTCTTCGGGTAATATTCTCGAGTTTAATTCTTCATATCTGTTATTACCATGTTTTATAACTTATAATATGTCACTAGTTATAGTAAATCTATATATTACACTTTTTCACTATTAGTAAACTCAAAATAAGGCTAATATACAAAAATTACGCAATTTAATCAACGAAATTTTGAAATATGGGATCTATCAACTTCTTGACGCGCTCTATATAAAATTTTTATGATTTAAATCGAGGTTACTTCAGCGTAATATTAATTTGACGTTGGTAAAAATAAAAATTCAATTTTCAGTAATTTTTCACTCACCTTATAACTAATAATAATGTACCTCATAAGATTTACTGGAAATATCAGTATTTGTAATCAAAGTAAAGTAGTATTTCGTTAAAAAGCAGGGCCTTTGTATACAATGGCCATTTGGAACTTAAAAGCCCTGTATATCATAAACTAGCCACAAAAAAAAATACAACTGCAAAATACCAAAAAATCAGGAAATTTCATCGAAACGGATTTCCTGGTCATTTTGTATTTTTTTTTTATTTGATTTGATTGAGAGCCGGTCCTGAAATAATACATAATTTCTATTTAGTGAAAATAATTAATATTTAAAAAAGTCTTAGCTAACAAAAAGAAAATTTAATCTTCACAAACAACAACAAGAACCTGGGCAGTTGTTATTTAGCAAAAGATTAATTTAAGTTAAATGAGTATTTAATTGCCGAAAATTGTTATTAATGTTAATGCATGAGTTGGTATCAATGATCTGTTTTATCAAGAACTCAATATTTTTCCAGGGAACAATTAAACAGACCTCAAGATGCATCTGCTACCACGACGGAGACCAGTGATCTTTGAACGCGCTGCTGATAATAAATAATAATTTATTGGCTACTTGATGTTGCCACAGTCGACAGAAGATACGAATGAAAAAAGTACTGTGAACTCCTGTTTGTTAAATTTAAAATTTCTGTGATAATATACTTTGCCAAATAACTAGTGTGTAGACGATGGTTTTGATTACGTGTAGAATCCTAATAACTTTTTGTGTTTTGAATATTGTTACAGTGTTAAATTCAGTGATTGTGGAAAAAGAAAATTGGCGAGCGCCTCCGCCACATTTCAAATATACCGTGGACGAATTGTTGAGTAGGATTTTCCCGAAAAAGGTGTCGAATGATATTTATTTGGATCCTTGTAAAGCAGGTAAATTAAACATTTAATTAAATATTTATATTTCTGGTTCTTAAATAAACACATCAAAAAACTTTTAACGTTTGACGGGTGATAAGCTTTTTTATCCATTTTTTAAAGCTTTATTTCTTGACCGAATCAACTTATTAAGTTAAACACGTGTTTATTTAAATAATAATAATAAAAAATTTATAATAAAATTAAGTTTGGATTTTTAACAGTTTGTGGTACATACTATTTTATATTCAACCTTGCATTATTGCTATAAGAGAAAGCATTGTTTTTCTAGATGTAAAAACTTTTGATCGATTTTCAAAATATTCGGTAATGGCAGTTTTTGGTGTATTAAGGATCTTTTCCGCACCACAGAAAATTCACATTTCGTTTTTTTTCTATCATATTTGCTTGATATTTTCTACAGAAAATAGTCTTAAATGCATTTTTTTATTTTATGGTTTTCAAAGTTTGGAGAACCATATTTTATATTCAACGTCTACATTTAGGTCAAGAAGACAGCATTAAAAGAAAATATTTTTTTTTCAAGTGTATTCAGGTTCGTTTTTAGATTTCTATATGAACACAAATAAATCACACGGTGCTAAATCTGCATCATAAGGTGTAATTTTAACTTGCAACCATTTTTTGTCAGAAATGTGATTTTGTACCTAACTTCTATAACTTTTTTTTGTATCATCTTGCCTCTACTATTTACCCCATAAATTATTTTGTATTTAATTCTTGATTTAATAGAATTAATTTCATTATAACAAAATGAAGTACTTACCACTCCATTACACCAACTATGATTTAAATTCAATATAAATTCATATGAAAATTAATTATTCGCTTCATTCTCATGTAATATTAAGTTATAATATCTATAAACGAAATTAAAAATCTGATGTGTCCAACACATCTAGTTATTATAAGCTTTTTCCGGTTATTTTGTACAACCTATTGCAGCACCTCTATAAATGTTTAGAGGATAAACTAAATATGTATCTTTTCCACATATATCTAACTCGAAACATTTTTCTATAGATATTCATTGAAAACGAAATTACTGAAAAATTTAAATTTAGCACGTTTTCTCCAATTTTTCCATTACGGTCCATTTTATAAAAATCATGTAAAAACAAAAATTATAAAGATCGATATCGCAAACAACTTTTAGTTTAACAATTTTCTTGAAAATCAGAATTTTGCACATTTTGTCAAATTTCTTAAATACGGACCATTTCAGGAAAATTTGGTAAAAAGCAAAAATTATAGAAAAAAATATTAGAAGTAACTTTTATTTGAACAATTTTCTTCTCCAAACATAAATAACATATATATTCCATAAAATATGAAAACGACCTCCTATAAAGTACCCCCCCAGATGTTCCGACTTTGTTCAAAATCTTATCATTTCACCTCAGGCCGAAATAAAACTGAACTTTAAAATTTAATGTTCTTTCCTTTATCCGTTTTTAAGTTTTCTTCAAAATTCGTAATTTACATATTTTCTCAAATATCTCGAATACGGTCCATTTTAGAGAAATTATGTATTTAATAAAAATTATAAAGAATTATATTACAAACAACTTTCATTTAAACAATTTTTATAAAAAATTATTTTTTTTTACATTTTGTCAAATTTCTCGAATACGGATCATTTTAGGAAAATTTTATATAGAACAAAAATTATATATAATAAGTAACTTTTATTTGAAGAACTTTCTTTTCCAAACGTAAATAACACATATATTCCATAAAATATAAAAACTGCCTCCCATAAAGTACCCCCCCAGATGTTCCGACTTTGTCCAAAACCTAATCAATTCACCTCAGGCCGAAATAAAACTTAAGTTTAAAATTTAATGTTTTTTCCTTCATCAGTTTTTGAGTTTTCTTCAAAATTCGAAATTTACACATTTTCTCAATTATCTCGAATACGGTCCATTTTAAAGAAATTATGTATTTAATAAAAATTATAAAGAATTATATTACAAACAACTTTCATTTGAAGAATTTTTATAAAAAATTTATTCTTTTACAGATCATTTTAGAAAAATTTTGTATAGAACAAAAATTATAGATAATAATATTTTAAGTAACTTTTATTCGAAATATTTTATATTCTAAACATCGTATACGTTTTCATATTGATTTTTCAATAAAGTAATGGAAGACCTAATAATCAAATTAATTTAATCTAAAACGCATGTAACAAAAAAATTATTAAATAGAAGTTCAAATCAAGGATTTAAAATAACTATTTTTCATAATTATTAAGTTTTCAAAAGTCATTCTAAACAAAATCATAAAAATCACATAAATAACACCCAAAAAAATTATAATACTGCATGAAATAGCAGAAAAATTTAATAATGTTTCATAGAAATAGGTGAAATATAAATAATCTGAAGGAACATTATTTTTTTCCATTTTAAAAATAACTTCTTCAAAAAAATAAAGAATCGGTAGGTTTTTATGGCATTAAAAGAGAAAGAACGTCAGCTATTCTGGCAAAACATGCCAATGATTTGCATTTTTAACTCGAATAACATTCCTCCTGCTTTTAAAATTCCAATGATTTCATTAATTTATAAAAAGACGATGAATCTATGATAAAAAAACTATAGAAAAACTAGTTATTACACCAAAATTTACGAAAGATTCACAAAAAACAATACATAATTTCTGAAAAGCAGTTACGTTTTAAAGAAGATATGTCAACGATGCACTTCTAAAGTAGTTAAGAATGTTTGAAAACTAGTAAACCGTCCTATAACATGTAAAGGGTGGGTTGGCTCACGGCACTTAGGCCTCACTAAGCACCCTCTTAGCTCGTAAACAGTCCTATTTGTCTTTCTGGATCCTGTGACCAATACATTCATGGTTTTTGGTTTATCCCAAAAATAATTATTTACAAATTATTTAAAGATAGCAAGTTGTAAAAATTAATAGCACATAGGTGAAAATTAATTTAGATTTGGTTTACCCCCAGAAACAGTTTTTATTCACCTTCTATATAAGTAACAGTCTCATATCTACCTCATCTGAAAAACCAATCAGTTTTTGAGATGAGACTATATCTAATAGCATACAACAAAGATTTTACTGTCTATTTTCCTCTCCTAAGGCTTCCAAAGTGCTATTGCCAATAAATATTATTTACCATCCAAAAAATTCAAAATAATATAATACAAAATAAATTATATAATATTCACTCTCTATTTACTATCTTCACTCTCTAAATACCACCTAAATGCAACAAATCTTTATATCTCAATCAGTTACGCCACCCAAACATTCTGAAAGAGAAAAAAATTCAAGCGTGAGCAAATTACTGAATTATTTCTAAGCGCCGTAAATTCATAACTCGATTTATTCTACTGTATACTCAATACGAGCCTTGATATTTATTTTATGTTTCCTTTTTCTTTATATTTAACATTGCCGCAAAACAAACTTTGAACGAACCCTTCATCTCATAATATACAGTGTGGTCTAATGAAAAGTATCCACCTCCTTTTATTGGTTCCCTCAGATTTAAAGGAAAAATGCTCGGACACATCGATGTTTGTTTGGAGGGGGACACATTTTTTCCAAATTGCATCATTGGCACTTCAACCCTCGAGCAGTGGGGTGAACAACCCCTAAAATTTAGATAGGGAAAGTACCAAGAGTAGCACATTTTTGAAAAGGTAATTTTATGGGAAATTACATTTTAATTTTGTTAGTTTTTTAAGTTTACCTACTTTCTA
Source organism: Psylliodes chrysocephalus (assembly GCA_927349885.1). Classification (NCBI taxonomy): domain Eukaryota; kingdom Metazoa; phylum Arthropoda; class Insecta; order Coleoptera; family Chrysomelidae; genus Psylliodes; species Psylliodes chrysocephalus. Next base: position 24,900,015 of record OV651826.1, on the reverse strand, counting down.
AAAAAAGTAATTGTAAAATTGATTTTTTAGATTTATTAAAACATGTTCAAAATGTGACCTATTTGCTTTCATACAATAATACAAATTTTGTTCAAATCTATTGCGAACATTTTGTAGAATTTCAGATGTTATTCTCCTGCACTCAGCTATTATCTGTTGGCGAAGATCTTCTATGGAATTAGGCTTCGTAGCAAAACATTTATTTTTCCAGTATCCCCAAAGAAAATAATTCGGTGACCTTGCAGGCCATTCAATTGGGCCTCTCCTTCCAATCCACTGTCCAGGGTACCGGTTATTTAAAAATTCTCTTACAGCACCAACATACTGCGGATGTGTTCCATCTTACTGGAAATGAAACTGATCAACATCATGATTTTGGTCATTTTCTAATATTTCTGTTATAAGAGGGTCAATTTCATCTTCAAGCATGTTTAGGTACACTTCACCAGTTAAATTTTCAGGAATGAAAAATTGTCCTATAATATAAGTTACATAATATGCCACACCAAACATTTATTTTTTCAGGGTGTTGGGTATGATACTCACGGAACAAATGTGGGTTACTGTCATCCCAGTAACGGCAATTATGCCTATTGAAAACTCCATTCACTCGGAAAAACAAATATTAAATAATAAGTCAGGATCTGCAATTAAACACTGGCTCATTTCTTCACAAAACTGCAGCCTTCTATCAGAATCATCTTCGTTCATCTTTTGTACTAATCTAGTTTTGTACGGATGAAATTTGTGAGCTTTTAAAATCCTTATTATAGATAAACGAGAGACACCCGTGACTTCAGCTAGTTAACGAGTACTTTGCATATGATCCAAAACAACGACTTCCACAGCCTTATTTCTGACGACTCGCTGCATCTGAATTTTCTTATTACAGACAGATCCAGTATCGGAAAAGTTTTGGATTATTTTGGTAACATACGAATGATTCAATTTTGTATTCGGATGATTATTATTAACATTTTCACTGCCGTGTGTATTGCTATATAGGCCGCGTGTACCTCTGTCGATACACAGGGTACTATTTTGTGTTTTCGTCTGTGTATCTTTGGATCCCATGCGATCATTTCTTTAACACTCAGAATCGATTCGTCTGGCCTGTGTGAATGCTATGCCATAGCGAACTTTGGCCTGAGGGAATGAGTAGGGTATTTATATGGCCTGGGAAGGTGAAACTTTATATTTTATATTTTTATTGCACAAATAAATATCAAGTTTTTATTGCAGTAAGGAACAAAAAATAAGTTTGATAGATGAAGAAATTACATAAAAGTAAAAATAAAACCAAATATTTCAAAACCTGAAACAAAAGACATCATTAGCTATGGTGTATCTCCAGCGATACACGCGGCCTGCGATAAAAAAAACCTGGACAGTCCGCGTGTATCATAAGCGATACACATTTTCAAAATATCACAAAAAACACAAATCAAATCAAGTCAAATAATATATGACATTTCTAAGTAATTTAACAGGGAAATTTAGAAAAATCCTATTGGCCTGAGGGGTGCCACTTTCCCCACTTTAAAATTTTAAGGATGTGATTGCCCCCACCAAGGGGTTGAAGATGCGGATTAAAAAATATGCTTCAAATGTGTCCCTTTATAAACAAAAATCGACGTGTCCGAGGATCTGTGCATTAAATTTCAGGAATACAGGAAAGACTAGATGCCTAATTTTCGCCCTCAAGAGGGCGCTAATATTGGAATTTGGCACAATATTGGCATAACTGAATTTCTTATAAAATTACTTTTTCAAAAATGTGCCACACATAGTACTTTCCCTATCTAAATTCTAGGGGTAGTTCACCCCACTGCTGGAGGGTTGAAGTATCAATGATGCAATTAGGAAAAAATGTATCTCCCTCCAAACAAAAATCGACGTATCCGAGCATTTCTTCTTTAAATCTGAGGGAACCAAGAAAAGAGGGGTGGATACTTTTCATTGGATCGCACTGTATGTTTATATCGTGTAAATGATATAATGCTGATGGCTTATTAGTTCTTTGAATATATAATTTATTTTTCATAGGTCTCGAAACTTTATTAAAGTCTCCCAAACACAGTGGCGTAGCCACGGGGGAGTTTTGGAGGCCAGAACCCGCCCCTATGGAGGGTACTCGCGTCACCATTTCCGCTGATCGCTATTGACTGTTTTTATTGACTTTCTTAATGGAACCCCCCCATAGTTCTCAAAAACCCCTCCCATGAAAAATAGCTGGCTACGCCACTGCCCAAACATAATCGGTCCTTTATTTTTATTAACGAAAGAATATCACCTAGTTACGGTGAATATCAAAACAAAGAAGTATTAGTGTCGTCTGTGATTGACACGATAAAAATATTATTGCAGATAGTTATTATTTCGACCTATTTACCGTCGACCGCTACATAAAGTATTAGTAAATTGCAAATTGGGGTTTTGTTTTGTTACCATTATAGTTTATCATAGACCCTATTGTCTTACTAGACTACACAAGGCTAGTAATTTAACCAAAACATATTTTGTGATTGCAATCCATTAGAACATTAGAGAATTTGACAACATTTCTGATTACTGTTGTATTTACCAATCAAATTAAGGAAAACAGATCGTTTAATAATTAAATATAATTCATAGCATTGATAATTCTTTTATTCTTTCATATTCAATGGTATCATCTGCCAATATAACTCTAGGATTTATCATAAGAAACAGCACCGATATATCAACGTTAAAAGTCTTATATAACAGGTTGGTTCGATCGAAACTTAAATATGCATCTAATAATAATAAACGACTTTAGAATTTAATTTCAAATTATGCTCGACTGACAATTGCTAAATAGTTTGAAGTTAAGAATGACTAAGTTCTTGAGTTGCATTATTAACATTACAGCGACTAAATTTTAAATACATATACCTATGTGTCGCTATCACTGCATTTACCAGTTGAATTAATAATATCTACAGTATATATAATGAATAAGAGAGGTTCTAATATTGATCCTTGCGGAACTTTTTTCTTCAACATTCATTTTTTTGGGATCTAGCAAGTAAATAAAATCAAATGAGAAACAAAACCTTATTGGAGAAACCAAAATATTTAAGTTTATCACAAATGAATTAATAATTAACAGTATTGAAGGCTATAGAAAAATCTAGTAAAACTTCGGCTTCTATACAGAGTATCAACCGATAATGCTGAGGTATGGAGTCCTAGACAGAATGTCTATATTGACTTAAATGAAAATGTATGATGGCATTTACCCCCTAAGAAGCAGCTGGGTCGCTGGCCGCTACGAAATGTATTCAAAGCACCGATCACAGGTCCCACATAGCACAAAGTCGTCTTAAAGACGTCTTTAAGATGTCGAATAAGACATACGAGACGTCTTTAAGACGTCTGTTATTTCCTGAAAGACGTCTGATGTTACAAAAGGATATATATATATATATATATATATATATATATATATATATATATATATATATATATATATATATATATATATATATATATTGGTAGAATGCAAGAGTTAAATGAATAGGAAGCAGCAGGGCATCCAAATGTTAGTGCAATAAGCCATTAAGGCTGCAGTAAACCATGCAAACCCCAGAGGGGGGAAAGACAGGCTAATCAGGAGGTAGCAGAGGGATGCCTAAAGAGGCGAAAAACCCCTAAAGAGGCTATCCTCATTATCTGCAATTAATACTGTTTGATCTGGCAAAACGTCGAACTATTCAACAAATTAGACAGAATTGATTTGGTAAATTATGTTCAATTAAAAATACCACGCGCAGGTCCAAGAATTTATTTTATTTTTCAATTATCAGCTTCAAGAACAAACATTTAAATTTATCCCCATTGTATGAAGCAATTAATGAGTACATTGCTTGTAATACATATAAAATTAAACGTGTCACTTTTGCAGTTAATGTGTTATAAAACAAATGATAATTTTATGCATTTCTGAATCTTAGTTAATTGTGCAATTTTAGTTGAGAAATTAGTATCATTGTCAATTAAGCATATAATATTTATCCTATAATAGCTGTGCAAGGTGAAAATCCACTTTTCCCTGTTTCCAGGCACATGTTTTTTTCATGGATATTGATAATAATATATATTTACATTTTTGTTATTCAAATTCTATTTATATTGTCTTTCACATTTGTTAAATGGTTATTACTGTTGGGTGGTGTGTTAAATAAATTAATAAAAAATAAATATTTGTAGTTAAAATAATAAAAAGCAGATCATTTGCCAGAAATGTATATATGTACTAATTTCTGGCATTTCAGCTATTTGAATCATTATTGCCCTTAAACTTGCAGAAAATAACATTGGTGTGCAGTACGAATTGCATGCAAGAAAAACTGAATATCAAATACCAAATACCTGGGAGACATAAGTTGCTGTTTTTATATAAATATTGTTCACTTCCTTATGCTGCAATCCTGCCCCCTTACAGTAAAACTACAATGACATTATATTTTTTATTTTTCGACATAGTTTCCCTCTAGACTAATTCACTTGGTCCACCGGTGCTCTAACATCTCAAAAAAAAAAACGATATATCTCTGGAACTTCTAAACCAGCTGTACTGAACCTTTTTTTCTTTCGGGCCACATAAATCTGTTTGTTATGCTACACGCAATATTTTTTGGTGATAAATAGAGTTCTAAAAAAAAGGTCCTCATGTTGTTATAATAAGCTTTAAAAAGTCACAAGGACAATTTGTTTGCAAAACAATAAAAATATTAGCATGATACCGTGATATTTATCGCTTAAAGTTAATGTTTTCGCGCATTCCGCTCAACATTTTTAATAGTTTTAAAAAGTACGTTCCTATTAATAGTGTTTGGGGCTGCACAAAAAAGCTTGGAGGGCCGCAGGTTGAGTATGGCTGTTCTAAACCATCAACAAGCCAGAGATTATCGCTCAAACGAGATATTTGAGAGTCAAAATTAACATAAATTTCGTTCGTTTTGAACTATAATTAACTTTAATAATCACAAAAATGAATGTAAGTATACTAATTTGCATTATTAGGCAAAACCGAAATCGTAAACATTTTTGGCGCCCAACGTGCCATTTTTTTTTTAAATTCTGTTAATTTTTATTTTTTACAATTTATTTTAAACACGATTACAGTGGTTTGTTGGAAAAGTAATTTGGATAAACACAAAAGCAATCTAAATATTCGTGTATCTCACCCCCAGCTTATCATACTCCTACATTCAGGATATCTATTTATTGATTTGTATCGGATTTATTTATAAGTAGCAAATAAAGCATTATTATTATTATTAAAAATGGACCGTTATAAATGGCTGTTTCGTGGACCTTATCGTAAACTGATCTTGACGAGCCCCATAATGTACTAAAACTAATCAACGAACTGTGCACTGGATATTTAGTAATGGTGCAAAAAATCTTAAACCACAAAACAATGATTTAAATCAATATTTAAAGAAAGTCACCTAATCAAAAAAAAATCTCTGTATATGTTTACCTGTAAACAAATTTACTTTCATTTCTCCGACAATATCACATGTGAATCGCATTCATTGATACAATTAAGTTTAATATCCCGTTTAAGTAACGTAACAAATCTTTTATGTCCACTTCCTTACACGAAGAGCTCGTAAAAGGTCGACCGAATTTATTTATTTATTTCCTGTTAGATATTTCGATAGTTAGTGAAAATTTTATGCTTAAATATAGTTCAAAACATTTTGGGGGGAAGAGCCGTTTGGTTGTCATACACATCGTGCTCTAGCGTTTCTTTTTATACAGTGTGTCTGAAAATCTTTATATTTGGTATTTCGTTTAATTTTAGTACGGCGGTTGAGTACGAAATGATTTAGAAAATTTGATGCTGATCTTAGATCCATTTTCAAAATTATTATTATTATTAGTTTTTAAATTATTATTAAAAAAAAAACCAAAAATGAGGCATATTTTTTTTTTTTTTTTTAATGGAGGCTTAACCGTAAATTTCACATATTGCAAAGTGTTGCATTCTTGAGAAACTTTTTAATAGAACAATTTCCCAAATTGTCTTTTGTTTTCGAGTTACCTGCCATAACTTTATTGTTTATTATTATTTCTCATAGATACTGTTACCTATGTTTTATTATTGATTTTTATTGATTATACTTACTTCTTTCAGCTGAAACAATAAAAATATATTATGATAATTAAATAATTTTTTCACTTGTTTTACTTTTATTAAAACTAACATATATATTTTTTAATTACGAATTCTATTAAACATTGTATTCTCAGTATATGAAAAAATCGTCCGTTAGTTCATAAGTTAGTTGGCGCTGCTGTAACGCACGGTGCCAATAGAGCTTAATATGTAGGTATAAAAATAAAATTGAATTTGTAGATTTGTTTGCAGTTTATTTTGATTCAAATTTTTCAACTTTACCGCTACGTTGCCAAATCTATTTGTGATCGTAGTCCTATAAATTCGTTACGAAAATAAAAATTAGGTACTTATCCAGTATTAAACTAATACCCTTTCGTATACCACATGCTATTTTAGATTGATGTGGTATTGCCAAATTAAGGAAAATATTAGTTTTTATTCATTCAATTGTATTTCTTAAAAAATTGGATAGGGAGTAGCTCGCAGGGAGTAAGTATAGGTAGGTAACTCGAAAACAAAAGACAATTTGTAATTTTTTTTCAAAAATTCCCCTTCTGAAAAAATATTAGAAGATTTAACATTCAAAAATAAGTGGAAATTGCTGTGACAAATTTTAAAAATTAATGTTTCCTATAAATTTTTGTATTACTTATTATTTTACCAAAATTGACAAGAAGTTTGACTGGTCTAATAGGGACACCTAACTATAGAAAATCCAGTTAATTCGCTTTTTCCAGTGGCGTAGAGTATGAATAAGGAGTACCTTTATCTCGCCCTGCTTTTTATGCCACTTGCCAATAATTATTTTTAATTATAATTTTGATTATAATAAAAAACTATCTATATGGTAAAAATAACACTATACATCTGAGATTAGCTTTGGATTTTCAGATCTATTGTAGATATTCTTTGATAAATGGTTAGATTACTTTGTCCTCTTTGGTTTTTCTAGTAGACTCTTGGGTTTTCTTCTCCAAGTGTAATCTCAGTACTAATAGACCTTCGCAGTAACACAATACGTATATTGCTGTTACCTGCTCTTGTCGATAGAATAGGCACAAAGTCTCTTTTTCCGGGTTCATGTTATGCATATGTCTGTTAAGCCTACAATGGCCTCTTAAGTCCCACTAGTACTTCAAAATTTTTCCTAGTCTGTCTTAGTAGATGCTTGGTGAGTTTCGGTGATGGTCCTTTTATAAACTCATCTGTCTATATCTTGGTGAATTTTTCCACTATTTCTGAGATTTGTTTAACATCAACTGCTTTATGCATGATCTGATGGCTGCCCGTGTGACACCATAAGGGTTCTGGGACAAAATAAGCCTTTGAGGCTCCTTCTCGGGCTAATAAATCGGCCTGTTCATTGCCTTCGTATTATCTGTGACCTGGTTCCTAAGCTAAGGTTAATCTGTTCTGACTATCCAGCTTCTAAACAGTTCCAGAAAAGGTTTGAGTGGACCTGCTTGAAACTAAGTGCTTTTAACATCGTTTGACTGTAGGAGTACATGACAATGATTTTTTCATTTACCTTGTCTTAATACCTTTTGGCAGTGATGTATTGCTGCTATTTCTGCCTGGAACATTGTCCATGTTACATGTTACTATAAATTCAGTGAGATTCTCGTCTTTGTCTTGGCACTAAGAAATAGTCGAAAAAGATAAAAAAAACTGTTAAAACTTGCAAGGTCATGGCAACTCTCATTTCGTATCACTTCTGTAGTGACATCATTTAATCTTAGTTTAGTTTCTTAATCTTCTCTATTAAACATCGTTCCAGATTGTTGTTCCTTCACGTCACTGGTTCTTTACTTCACTTTTTTTTGTATGAATTTTTCTTTCTTTTAAATATGTAGAGAACTACCTATTTTGTATGAATTTTCTAGTTATTCTAAATCATCCCTGTCCTGTATCTCGCACACACTCACAATTATTATGTAATTATCCATCCACCATACTTACCAGATGTATAACCTCTCATACCTATTGCACTATGTAAAAATTTAACCAAAAGCGTAATAAAATAGACTTTAAAATTTTAATAAAAACATGGCACGTTTTAAAATCATATGTACTTACATCAAACTGTTTTCCTAGAATCACATCATTTAACAAACAATACACATTGATTACAGTTCTATTTTTAATATTTCCATGCGCTCTTTGTAGTAAAACAGTTTGTAGAAGTAAAAGCAAAACAGAAAAAAAAGAAAGCAATAATTGAAAGTTCAGTTAACCACGTCACTGTTTTATGAATGTCAACAGTTCTGAATCTGGAGTGATTTAATCCCTGATAACCCCGGATCAAGGTCACAGTTGCCAGATGATTAATTATACCTACAGAAATCTTAAAGAAATAATATTTTTTTCATTTTTCACAAATATCTACTGTTACACTGGTGATAAGCGGATTAGTATATTATATATATACTTTTATCTCTTCACAGATGTTCTTCAAAGTGTCTCTCTGCAACTTCTCTGTCTATAGGCGATACCATTTCTCCAACACTTATGTTGTTTCCTAAATCCTTTTATCCCATGTTGCGTCCATTCTAGGACTTTCTTGGCTCTTCTGTTATCAGGTATTCGTGGTATTAACCGTACAATACTAATTGTTTTGTTTTGACAACATATATCATGTTTAATACACAAATCATTAAAGAAAAGAGCTACCAGGAACACTTGGGGTATTGCAGAAATTTCAATTAATTTTGTTAACCTAAATCTCTTCATTTCGTAGCCTTTAGCTCAATAAAAAAGTCAAAGAGAAAATTATTTTATATTATTTATTATCGTCTATGAAATGTCTACAGCTTCAACGGGTTAAATAATTTAATCTACGTGTAATAACACCAAAACTTTGCAATATTTAGCTTCTGTTCTTTTCAGATAGTTTTCTGGGAGACATAGCTTTAGCATTACACGATCAATCATCGAAAGCCCTGCCAAAATTTTCAAATTTTCAACAAGAAATAGAAAAATACAAACAGGACATCCTCGATGGATTGCAAATAGAAGAGGAAGGATTGACGGACTATTTGAGGAAGAAAACAAAACAAACTGCTTCCATATCCCTTCCCAAGCACTACAATGATCCATTTGACAGCGTTCCAGTAAATTCGGGCCAGAAAAACGGACAAATCATCAAAACTTTTATCGAAAACGATGATCTGAGAGTTGACGAAACAAAGACTGATTATAATAATAAAAATGCACCAGAGATAAATCAAGAAGAACTTGAATCAGGGATTAAATTGAGGAAGAAGAGGTATTTAAGAAAACATTTAGATAGGTAAGTTTTTAAAGGCAGGGCTACCAGATATTCGCAAAAATTGTAGGTACCATTAGATATATTTGATATTCATACTGCTTTCAAATATACCCCTGGATAGAAGTAGTTGGCAATAATCTCGTTCTACCTGTGGAGTTGCCTGGTTGCTTAATGGGAGAAGATTATTTTTCTGTAAAGGATTTTACCCAATTTGTTAGATAAAATTTCTTTGAACATTCATCAAAACTTATGGTTTATTTTAAGAACTTTGTGTTACAAAGACCATAGAAGTTCTCCAGATTTAAATCCTTATGATTTGTGTTCCTGGTTTTCATTTCCATTGCTACTTAACGCTCTGCTCTTGAAATTTTGATTTTATCTTTGTTTGTACTTATTGTTTAAGGCCGTTAAGAGGTACCAATAGTCATAGGTTTCCCAATGAACCTCCTGTTCACGAATTCGAACCAAATTTTGATCTCAAAAGAAAGAACACTGCCACGTTCGAGGGGCACCATTTCAGAGTAACCAGAGCTGCCACTGCCAGAAAAGAGAGGATTTGGGATTATGGAGTTATTCCATACGAAATTGACGGCAATTTCAGTGGCTTGCACAAAGCCTTGTTTAAGCAGGCCATGAGGCATTGGGAGAATTTCACTTGCGTCAAGTTTGTGGAAAGAAACAGAGATGAACACCAGAACTACATAATTTTTACTGAGAAGCCTTGCGGGTGAGTAATTTATAAACAGTACATAAATGAGTTTGATTGATTTACAATTTTTTTGACACTTGTCTAAGGTCTTTATTTTTATCGAGTATTGTTCCTTAATTAGGATTAATTGTCTTTGTGCCGAAACTGATTAGTTGTCTAAAAAAATCTATAAATCCTGTTTCTTTAGTAACATGGCTATTTCTACTGCTACTTAAGAAATGAACAAATGGTTAGTGCGACGGGGATTCTCATAGCAGCAAAATAATATCACTGGAAGGGACATGCTTATCTATACAGATAGCAGACAAGCACTACTCACCCTGGACAGACTACGAATTTACTCAGGGTTAGTACTAGAATGCCACGAAGCTTTGGCTGAAGTATCCATCAACAATGTGGTGAACTAAAGATGGATCCACATCGAAAGGTTACCGTCTTGCTGATTCACTAGCCAAGAAGGCAGGCAACCAAATACTTTTTGGACCTGACCCTAATCGGTAGTGACAAACCAAATTAAAGAACAATCCCTTGTGAAATTCAAGGGAATATGGGATAAAACAAGAAGCTGCAGACTTGCCAGGAAGCATTTAAGTTATCCTGACTAACACTAATACTACAGCAAATACTAGACAGAATCTGCACCTTATTATAGGCATTCTGACTGGTCATTGCCAAGTACGGAAGCATCTCCATGACATAGGGCTGTCAGCATATCCTCTGCGATTGCCCGACGCTCTCACTTATTAGAAGTGTTTGGCGAGAATTGTCTAATAGCGACCGGTATAAGAGAAGCACCTCTTGGCGACGTTGTCAATTATATTAAATCTGTAAGCTTCCTCACGAGCTAGAAGGTGCCTATCTACTTAAGAGGATGCACAATGGGTCTATGACTATTTCTTACTACTACTTAAGAAATGAAAAAGTCCAAAAAGTCCTTTAACGATTTGTTATTTATTTATATGCTCTCTGTCTATATTATTTATAGTTTGTTTCTCTTTTTTTACTGATTATTACGGTTATCCATAATTATAAATAGTACCACTTTTGAAATAATCACTGATTTTCGCATAATTTTTGAAAATGGTAAATGTTTGAAGTACAATAAAAATTCCAGTGTTTACAAACTTTAAGAATTTTAATTACTGCAAATAGCCATTCTGTGTAATTTGTTTTTTAAGCTGAATCTACTGCAAAAATCGTTAGGCTCACCCGTGACCTTATTGCATATCACTTGTGTTCGAACTAATTTATTAATAAATTAAAATTTATAATAATTGATAAATAAATGAGCTTATTTAATTAAAGACATGGATATCAAAATAAAAACAACGACTTAACTTCTAACTCTTTTTAATTTGTTTATTATTTAATTTGTCTAATATAATAAATTGCTTTTTCCATTACTCACAAAATTGTTGATATTAATAGTAAATCTGACGTAAATTGACCTAAAAACGTAGCGACTTTTTTCCTTGATCTTTTTGAACTTGATCACCAACTGTTCAGATTACTTATTAAGAGGGTTGGTCCCAAAACTTTAAATGGCAGAGTACGGTACATATACTTTGTTATTTGTTATGAAGTTTGTCTTATTTTTGTTTTGTTCTTAGAACTACGTATGGAGTTCCACAGTGCTCGGTTTTGAGCATGCTATTATTTATTATATAAATCAACTGCTTAAGCAACTATATATGTGACATTTTTTAAAAACTACTCCTGTTGCTGCTATTAAAACTGCTCTAAAAGATCAACCATTAATTTGAATCTAACATAATTATAACTAAAGGGTAAACTATTTAAATTTATTCAGTGATGTTCTAAATTATGATTATCAGTTGATGTAAAAATGCAACCTAACTTCATGTGCAACGATCCTAATTATCTCTTCTTTGACGTAAGGGATGTTTTGTCAGATGCCGTATACGTCTAGCACCTCATTTCTTTTTTAATCTTAAATTTTACCCCTTTTGGTTATTAGTATTGTTTGTACCAAAAAAGTTATTCTTTTTGTTGTTCAGTAGATTTTGGACGATATAGATATACCTAGGTATATGAAAGACTAAATGACATTACTTTTTAATATATGGCAACTTTCTAAGAATTAAAATAACCGATTAGGAACGTTTATTTTTTTTTTTTTTAGAAATATATATCTTTTTTAGATGCTGTTCTTTTGTAGGAAAAAGAGGCAATGGAGGCCAGGCAATTAGTATAGGAAAAAACTGTGATAAATTTGGAATCATTGTACACGAACTTGGACACGTTGTAGGATTCTGGCACGAACATACTAGGCCTGACAGAGACAAGCATGTAAATATTATTCGAGAAAATATCATGAGCGGTAAGTGTATTTTTTATAATTGATAATCAACCAGGTTGAATCCTCTCAAAATATGTTTTTCTGTCTAATTCGTTCTGTCTAACTCTTAGTTTAGAGCAAGCACTGTTTAAATAACATGAAAAAACACTCACCTTTTCTGATGATTTTTCCTATAGCTAGTGGGCTCATCTGAAAACGACTGTTGTCTTCTGTCATTCTCCTATCAATTACGGTACACGCCTATTAACATTCATCAAGGTTTTCTGTTCTCTATAGTACAGCCCATTGGCCCATCACTAGTGGAACCTCCGGCCAGTACTCGGGTTTCCGGGGACTAAAGCTCTACTCACACTCTACAAAATCAGCAATTTAAAAAATTGCTGACTTTGAAGCATGCCAGTAAAACTAACCCCACAGCCTTATTCACTAGTACCAAATAATCCGGAAATTATTCATACTAGTGTCTTTATTGTACCCAGAGAACCTCATACATACATCTAACTCACATCTAGAGAATACAGTGCCGGAATTGGGCGGAATTCAATATCTAATAATACGTTAATTCTGGGAGTTTATAGCCATTTTTTATGTTTAATTTATTTATTAAATTTGCAATACAGGATACAGAGTTAAATTTTTTTTTTCTAAATTTATTATCCTTTGTATTTTATTTTTTAATTCCGAGATCGAGTATAATAAATCCCTTTATAAATAAATTACAATAATAAAGGTCCGGAAATGTATTCCCTACTCACAATTTACAGACGATTCGCCTTATGTTGAAAATCTGAAAATAAAAGTTTTGGGCATTATACTGCAAGGAAAGATTAACGAAAAGTTTTGTTTAGATATATCGCTGCACTACAAAGAACAAATTTAACAAAAGCGCTATTTTCGGGGCTACGGGTATGATGTAATCCTGTGACAGATTGAGGGTCTCCCTCAAACCCCAAAAAAAACAATTTATTCTTTTTAAATATCCTGATTCACACAAACCCTCCCAAAATTCCCTAAACGAATCTCCTAGGATTTGCTTTGTAGACTGAGGTTGACTACTTAGGGTGACTTCTGTTGAACCCTCAATTGATCTACTGAAACATTAATTTATACATACACTCGATACAACATTGTTTAATATGTCCCGTTACCGAGTACAAAGCAGTACTATACGGCGTACTTCCCGATCGTTTAGCCCACAAGTTCACCACACTAGAGAGACGTATTCTCCGACGATGATAACATCTACCCTTTCACTTTCCAAGTCGACATAACTACGAAAACACCAAAAACACTCCCATTCTCTCCCGTTTCCAACTTCTCAGGAAACAATACATCTCTCGAACTTTGGCGAAGACTTCAAGACTCGCTCCCAAACACCTTGGCCTACAACTACTTATAAAACCCAAACTGAAACTTCCAACTTATGTCCTCTACTATTCACAAGAGCTCCCCTTGCCCGCAAACCTCCATAACTTACCCTTCTTTCTATCAGTGACATATAAACCATTCAAAATATTTTATCTTAAAAACCATTACTATTGTACAGAATCGTGATTTTGCTTCTCCATTTATACTGGACTATTAAACATAACAGTGGAAATAGCAAAATTGGCGATTCTTATTTGACAAAACTATTTACCTTTACTTCGAAGTCTTGTCCAGTGGATCGCTAACTCTTTATCATAGACTGGTTTAAATTCAGAGAGGATGTTTATTTGTATTTCAAAGGCGTAGCTAGGTCAATAGGTGGACAGTCCAGATAAATTATTGTCTTAATTCTGTCAATGTATCGTTTTCAGGTCAAGAGTACAATTTCAATAAACTAAGTGAGGACGAAGTCAATTCCTTAGGAGTTCCCTACGATTATGACTCAATCATGCATTACGCCCGTAACACTTTTTCGAAGGGAACCTATTTGGATACGATTCAGCCCATCGATATACCTGGCAGAAAGCGACCAGAAATAGGACAAAGGATAAGGCTTAGCGAAGGAGATATCGCCCAAACTAATCTTCTTTACAAATGTCCAAGTAAGTGTTGAAAAGTACGATCACAAAATATAATATAATAACAATTAGTCAACGTCATCCCTGATGGTGATTTGTTATGGAATGATGTTGATCTGAAATGGATGCACTGATTTATAAATATTCTACGACGATTGTTCATGAAACATTATATTTATGTAGGTATCCGTTTTTTCCAGAATGTGGTCGCACATACCAAACAAATTCAGCAACCTTTTCGCCACCGGTTTATATGGAAAGCGCGCCAAAAGATGAAGTTCGCTGCGAATGGCGTATCACGGGCACTCACGGTGAAAAAATAGTCCTCAACATTACCAATTTAGACATTGCAAAATCTCCAGACTGCAAAACTGATTTTATAGAAATACGAGATGGGTACTGGCACAAATCCCCGATATTAGGTTTATTCTGTGGGACAGGACAATTCCCGTTGATTAAATCTACAGGAAGTAGAATGTTGGTTTCATATGTATCTAAGAATCCTAAAGGACACAAGGGTTTCACTGCTAGTTATGAAGGTAAAAATAGATTTGGGTGCAGCTAAAGTATTGTCTGTTAATAACATGATTTTTGAACTAAAACTTTACTAAAATTTTATAGAACAGCTCTAGTACGTTTTATGGTCTACTATATATATTGTAGTTTTTAATCACTCTTGCTCATACTCTTACTTAAAATGTATACCCTCTGTGACTTTGTATTAAAATATGTAGTTTTTCCATAATATCTAACAGACATACTTTAGAAGCTGAACATCTTTGTACGAAACGTATTGAAACAATTAATACATACAGTATAGTATTGTAGCTATATGTGGTGGCGATCTTCTTATCGACTCAGAGGGCCATTTAGAATCCCCTAACTATCCAGAAGACTACCAACCGAACAAAGAATGCATCTGGAAAATTACAGTTCCCAAAAACCACCAAGTAGCACTTCGATTTCAATCATTCGATGTAGAAAACCACGATAATTGTGTGTACGATTATGTGGAAATTAGAGATGGTCTCACACCTGACAGTCCCATCTTAAAGGTATATTGCGGACATAAAATTCCACAAGATACGATATCATCTTCCAATCAAATGTTGGTGAAGTTCGTATCAGATGGATCTGTTCAAAAAACTGGATTTTCCGCTATTATCATGAAAGAGTATGATGAATGTTCCAAAATCGACCATGGATGTGCTCAACAATGTGTCAATACTTTGGGAAGCTATATTTGTACTTGTAAAATTGGGTATGAACTCCATTCTGATGGCAAAAATTGTGAAGGTAAGTTGGAAAGGTTTAATAAGATAAGATTATAAGGACCTTCTGTTGATCTTTAAAAATTATTAAAATATATAAACAATTTACTTAAGATAATTATAATAAGGCTTTAAATTTTAAATTCTCTCACATTAGCACATGAAGTACCTAGGCATCCATGCAATAACAATATTCCACCTCTCTTCATCTGCACTCAAACCATCAAACTAATTTGAGTGCATGCAAAATTTCCGTCTCAATAATTAAGCTCCCGTTTAGCCCTGTAGTTAGAGAGGCCCTGTCAGTGTGTAGAAAACCCAGCATTAGTGTTACAGGGCCGCTGAGAGCCAGGCCGGGCCCCTGGACAATTGTTTAGATCGGGCCCCGTGATAAAAAAATCTTAACCAAAAACTGTTCTTCTTCTACTGAAATAGAATTATAAAAACTATTCTCCCTACTTCAATTACTTCTTCTTCTAAAAAAAAAGTCTTCACATCAAAAAGCTATTCTCCCTACCTCAATTGCTTCTTCTTCTAAAAAAAAAGTCCTCAGCCGAAACTTAACTTCCCACTCTCATCTTGTGTCGAATTTCTCATGCAGAACAAAAATGCTGTTGTCGGGCCCCCCTTACGCGCTACCGGGCCCCCATTTAAGCCCGGGCCCCGGGAATTAGTCCCGGCTACCCCCCCTCTAGTCGGTCCTGTTAGTGTATTAATTTTGATTTTACCTTAAAAGCTAATACACAAAAGTAAATGTGAAAAAACGTTAGAACCGAATGTATCTTTACTAAGCTAGCTACCCTTGTCTTCTCAGTTCCCGACTTAATACATATAAGAGTTAAGAGTGTAAAAGAGAAATATAAGGCGGCGAATTTTTGCAGTCGCCATGGTGTACCTACCTACCTACCTACCTACCTACCCCCATTTTGACAAGTTTTCCTTTCAAGTACCTAGGAAATTCGAGTCTAATAACATGATTTAGGATATTGTAAGATATATAAAAGACTTAAATGCATGTAACATTTTTGTTTCTGTTGTAATAAACGAAAATATATCGATAACAACTAAGTAAAATTAATTTTCAAAAAATGTTAATCTATTGTTCCTTACCTTTCAACTTTAGACTAGATGTGTTAGGTCTTTTAACATCAGCTGCTTGAAGAACCCAAACCTAAGAAAAAAATTAATATTTCTTTATTCTAAAATAATATTCATTAGTTTTTTTGTGATACATGTCTTCTACAATGACTATTGATGAAATGTTTTGCCATCAGTACCTATACATATATACAATAATTGCTCAAATGCTATTATACCATGTGTATAATCAATCTTATAAGCTTATATGAATAAGTGTAAGGCTAAAAATAATGCTAAAAACCTAAGAAATTTAAAGCCTATAGCAAACAAAAACCAAAAGAATAGAGTAAATTGAAAAAAGTAATTTTCTCTTACACTTCTATCGTGAATTCTAGAAATTTGTTCAAGTCACGGCTTGTATTTTAGTATTTTGTATAAAATTAATATTCCTATATAATCTGCAAACCCATATTTTAAATAGTACGTATAACTTTTTAAATAATATACATTTTTAACTTACCCAAGTACTTCTACGTTTTATATTCAAAATGTCTTATTGGCGCCTGCCTGCTTGATTGTCGAGTTTCCGATGTGTTTCTCGTAATAACCGCCAGGGGCAACGTTGCCGGTTTTCCTTTATTTATTTAAATATAATTACGGACAACTTTTTTACAGAAAATTGTTAACAAAAATTGTTAACAAAATATATTTATTTTAAATCAAGTTAAATTATTCTAATTTAAATGTCTTTAAAATATAAAATAGCAGTTTGACAGCTATACTTACCAATATCCATACAAAAAGACTTTAAAATACCAACTCCCAGTCACATTTATGTTTTAAATTAATTGTAGATGCTTGTGGTGGTATTTTCGATGTGCCCAATGGAACAATAACATCTCCGTCATTCCCTGATTTGTATCCGTTGAACAAAAACTGCGTGTGGGAAATTGTAGCTCAGCCCCAATACCGAATAACCATCAATTTTACGCATTTTGAACTAGAAGGAAATCTGAATGCTCAGCAACAACAATGTGAATATGATAAAGTCGAGATATTCAGTAAGCTTAAGGAGGACAAACTAAAGAAGCATGGTTCATTCTGCGGGCCAAAAGCACCTAGTCCCATTACGTCCGAGGGAAATATCATGAGAATAGTGTTTTCGTCTGATACTAGCGTACAGAAAAGTGGATTCGCTGCTGTGTTCTTTACAGGTAGAAATGTATTTTTTACCTCTAATTGTTATAAAAAATGTCTTCAAACACGATTTATTTTTCAGATATAAAATTATTTTATAGTAAAATATTTCCTTCGTAAATTTTCAGATATGGATGAATGCGCCATCAACCATGGAGGTTGTGAACATGAATGTGTCAATACCTTGGGTGCCTATATCTGTACCTGTCACAACGGATATACTTTAGCTGAAAATGGTCGAGATTGCAAAGAAGGAGGATGTAAATACGAGATTTCAACACCCTACGGCACTCTCGGCAGTCCAAATTATCCTGATTATTATCCTCCCAGAAAAGACTGCGTTTGGCATTTTACAACGACTCCTGGACACAGAATTAGAATAGCATTTCAACTATTTGAGCTAGAACCTCATCAAGAATGTTCCTATGATCATGTAGACTTCTACGACGGGCCATCTCCTGAATCACCGTCTTTAGGACGATTCTGCGGGTCTAAACTTCCACATTTAATAGTGGCTTCTGGTAACCAGATGTATATGACGTTTAGATCAGATGCCTCTGTTCAGAGGAATGGTTTTTGGGCTACACATTCGACAGTGTGCGGAGGAATGTTGGAAGCTACATTTGAAAAGCAGCACATATATTCTCACGCTAAATTTGGAAGTGCCGGCTATGAAAATCGGGCCGACTGTGATTGGACAATAGAAGCACGTGGGGGGTATAACGTTAAATTGTCATTTTTGACATTCGATATTGAAGATGAGAAAGACTGTGGATATGATTATGTTGAGATATTTAGTGGTTTGGATTCTAGTGGACCATCTTATGGAAAATATTGTGGATCTAAGGTACACAAATTTGTTGAATATCGCATTTTATAACGTAGTCAAATAAATATTCTTTCTAATTTTTTACATAAATATAATAATAATAATTTCCCTAATTCACCCTCGACTGAGCGACTTGTGTAAGGGAAGGGACGGATATTATTATTATTATTTGCCGTGGCGCTCCGGGGCGACTTAAAGATTATTTTACGGTGCCATTTGACTTACAGGAGAAGTACACCCGGAATAACTCAGCCACCATCATCGAAACGGTAACGCATGGTGATTTTTATAATCAAAATATATAATCAAAATGTGACGTTTAACTTCTTGATTTTTGTTCCAGAAACCTTTTGACATCACTTCCACACACGAAGCTCTTCTAGTTAGATTTAAAACGGACGATACCCTCGTGAATAAGGGCTTCAGCCTCGTATATGAAGCAGTAGAAGGTTCGACAAGCGAAGAAGAAATTTAAACATTTGAATCGTGCTGAGACAATTTAAAAAAAAACATTCGATGGACGTTTCATGTTTCGCGCTAAAGAAGTGAATAATATGTTAATAGATTTACGAAACACCCAAATAAGATGGTTACAGATCTAAGCAACAAAATTAATTAATGTATACTTTTAGACACGAATGGCGATGTCATTATGATCTCACAAGTGTGTTTATGCATGTTATGTTATTTGAAGTATTTATTTAATATACTTTTTGTAAGTTATACAAAAATATCCACCAAGCTAGGTATATTTTCAATTTTTTTATTTTAATTGCTTTAAACAAATTCGGAAATTAGGTATAGAAACTACTTAATGCAGTATCATCAACATGCATGATACTGATTTGTATCATAGATAAATAAGTTTAACAGCAACTAGAGAAAATCTATTATCTATGATTCAAAGAAGATTTAAAGTTTATTTAGAGATATATCGTTGAAAAACGATATTTCTTCAAGTCCCGTTCTTCCGTTTTGATTCATAACTCTTTTTAATATTAGCACAAATGTATATAGGTAAACTTCTGGCATCCAACGCGAGTTATTTTTGAAAAAGTAATATCCTAGATTTTGTCCAAAACTAACAAACTGTTTAAAAGGTAGCTAAAAAAATAATTTGCAATGTTGAAAATAGATTTTGTGATCAAAAATGCCCACTACATTTGACAAAACTCTGTTAACTGTATGCAGCTAAATATTGATGAGGGTGTTTTGTCTTTGATTGCGTTTGGTTAATATCTAGAAGGAAGTGTTATTATAAGTAAAGTTTTATGTAATCAAACTTACAGGGAAATTAAAAAAATGCTTCCTATTTCTGACTATCTTAATTGGGTCCAGAACATGGTTGCTGCCGATCATACCAATTCGTTGCTAATATGTTAGAATCTATCGTAGATGGTTTTAAATTATTTCGACCAAATGGTACTGATCTTACTTACAATTATACCTTATATTTGTTACGTGTGTGACATAGTATTTAATTGGTGTGATGAATAAACGTTTTTTAGGTTCTGAGTTTCGTATAATGCTCAAAATGTAGTGTTGTTTTTAAGAATAAGATAATTTGTTAATAAAATATTTTTTAAATGAAATAAAATAGCCAACATAGTGCCATCCTAAAAGTAACAATCGAATATGCGTTTACGTGATATTGATAATTTTAACATTTTTATTATAAATATAATTTACGTTTATCACTTCGTTATTAATTCCTTAACATCTCATTAGGTTATACACTGCAATTTACAGAGTGTTTATGCAAATATGTGTTATTCACAAAATATTTTCATATTAATAAACAATTTATTTGTTTTGCCATTAAATGTAGCCATCTTGGTATTTACCGAATTGTAGTCTATAAGTATGACTATCGAGAATTGTTTATCACCGTGCTAAAAACTTGTTAACGTCTCTCTATTTATTTATATACCAAAATGAATAGATACAAACATAATGAATATTTCGCTCAAACATTCTGCATTACAAATTTTGAATTTTGCTATTGTAAATATTACATATTAACAACAAAATATCCCTTATTATATTTGGCATTATAAATAAGAATACTGTAGCCAGTTCGTCAGTTGAGTATAAAATGTTTGTCCCAGAAGAAAGAACATCATTAGTGATTTTGTTTTAAGCGACTAATGACATTACATTTTCTCTTAACCGACAAGTCACTAAATGATTTTAGAATATAGTGATTTTTATGTATTATTTATTCATTTTTTGTTAAGGAAAATTAGTCTTTAATACCTATATTAAACAATGATTTTTTACCACAGCCAAAATTCTGTCAAACACTGTAATATTACCAATAAATAAAAATGACCTATGAGTATTTACTGCCTTAAATTCACCAACAAACATAATCAAAATTATCTATCAATAATGGAGATTGTTGCTCTTTCTTTGAGAACAACGTTAAGTCAGTCGTTGAATAAACAACAAACCATGTATTCATTTGCGTGTTTGCCGAACATACCTATAAGGTAAGGTTGGCTCATGTAAAAAGTACCATTATTTGTTAATAGTACTCAGAGAGAAACAAAAATATCGATCTACCTGTATTAGTAACTTTATATTAAAATAATTCAATAAATTTAAATTGTGATCAGAATTAGATTTTTATTACTAAGAATCTATTGGAATGCTGAGCTATAAGCACAAGTAAATCTTTGTATAAAACTCAAAATTCAGCTGACAATAAATATGAATACCTATTTTGTATCTTTATTAGAACTAATGTGATTTGATATTCAATGTTCTGATTAAAAACCAATTCAATTTGTAATCTTCAACAATACTCGTTTCCCACGTGACCAAATTGTTTTCATTTGACTAAAAGTGACATTATAAACTTCAGTAGGAATCTTATAACAATGTCACTGAAGTATTTGACAGAACTGACACGAAAATAACGCCCATTTTCATTTTACCAGATCACGTGGGATACGGATATCGTTGAAGACTCTGTATATGTTCATATTCAAAGTTGTAAGTACCTATTGTAATTTCTATTTTAGTAGTCTTGTCATAATGCTCTCCCTAAATGACAGGTTGCAAGATCCATCAATCAGCTGTCATTTTTTATTTATGTACCTAGTCATTTCATGACTAATATTTTTTTAAACATATTTTTTCAGTTTTTTTTTATTAAAAACAAATTAATGTGGTATTTTTTAATTCTTGTACAGATAATTTGGTTACAATTAGTATGTAATTTTTAGTAAATAAAATAGTACATATTGAATGTTATTTTTTTTATAAAAAAACAACCTACTCTGCACCTTTGCATGGAAATCCTCGAACTAGCACTAATATGAGGCAAAACTATAACTACATACAACTATACACACTTACCGTTTAAAATTTGATGTTTTTTTTCTGAAAATCTATATATATCTGATCAACTGTAATTTTCTTAACTCAAACACAAAGATTAATAGGTTCATTAATGTGTCGCCGCTGAAATGAAAATTATGTTTTATGATTGGTCCTAGGCCATAGCCTGTTGGGAATGGTATTATTTGATGTATTGAGCTTCAAACTTTTAGGAATTTAAAGCACAGATTACCTTAGATGCGAAACTCGGCAAAAGATCAATGAATTTTGAAGTGAGATTTCTGTGAGTTTGAAACTTTAAACGGATATTGCATAATGACCTAGAGTAGGGTCAAATGCATGTCAATAGGATTAAGATCTATGGTTGCAGCCATTTTTTTTATATCTCACTCGGGAGTAATTATAATAATTTTCTATTTCATTCTAAACATTATACCTACACCACTTCAGTTCATTGGTATGGCATAGCCAAAGTACAGGTGTTGCCAATTTTAATTATTCTGGCTAAACATTGTTACTTTGTAAATATGTTTTAGTTGGCTAAAAATAACATTAATAACTTCAGTAGTGACCCTAAAATAATTTCACTGTCCTATTTGACAGAACTGATATTTCTTGTTTTACCAGATTACGTGGGATTCAAGTATTGTTGAAGACTCGTTACTTCATTATCAAATAGATAAAAAAGTATTGTGAACCCTAATTTTGTCACACCGGTCCTGATTGTCACCTATAACCGCCAACCTTCAAATTAAACTAGATGGCTACATGTCACAAACCCTACTTCTTATTTCTAAGCTGATATGGGTGAAAAAGAAAAGAAAAATCCCCACTGGTGAATGGCTAAAGGGTTTACAATAAATTGTCCCAAGAATAAAATCAACTGTACGTGTGAATTCTTTAAAAAAATCACTCAAGATATACAGTATGACCAGAAATATACAGTACTGAAGCGAAAATATATATTGTTCACCTATAAATATTAACAGATTAAACAAAGTTAGTGTCTATTATAATAGCCAATGATATGCTCTATATGCTCACCAGGTTTCGTAATGATGGGTCCATTATTTCTGCCAAACTCGTATGAGCGATAGGTTAGGTTAGGTTGAAAATGAGTGGGATGATCTCATCGCCTTCCACTGCGACCCAGATGGGTCTATTGTGGCACATTACTAACTTATAGTTCACCATACAAGTCACACCTTTTGATAAAGGTCATGGTTGAATTGGGTGAGACTTTTTTAAAGTCGGTAGGATCCAGTCGGATAAATCTGAAGATCTGGAACCTGGTTCTTTCCAGAGTGGAGCAGGCACATAAAATGTGCTCTGCAGACTCGTCCTCCACGCTGCAGAATCGACAGTCCGATGTTTGTTGCAGACCTACCTTTCTCATGTGGTTGTCCAGACGGCAGTGTCCTGTCATGAGTCCAGTGAAAATGCGTAGATCTTTTCTACTCCATTCTCGGATCTGAGCAGAGGCGTTTATAGAAGAGTTGGTTACAAACGCCTTCGAATGGGTTAGCCCTGGGGTATTTCTCCAGTTCGTGCGTGTTGCACTCTCCGTCTATTTTGAGGTAATTCCTTTGGCAGTGCTTTTTGCAATGCCCAGGAATGATTCTGATCCTATGAACACAGATTCGGTTCCTCTTTTAGCAAGTGCATCGGCTTTTACGTTGCCCTCCACACCACTGTGTCCCGGAACCCAGATCAAAGTAACTTTGTTCCGGGCACCGAGGCATTCTAGGGTATTTATACAGTTCCAAACCAGCGAGTCAACTCGATTGGAGCTCAGGGCCTGGCTATCTGAAAAGATCTTTATAGTCTTGTTTGCGGGGAGAAAATTAATCAACTCTCTCGCTCCCAATTCTATAGCAATCATTTCTGCATGAAAGATCGTGGCCAGAGACCCTAGGTTTATTGATATGTCAACTCTAGGCCTCTGGCCGAAAACTCCCGCTCATACTCCTTTTTCAGTTTTGGAGCCGTCCGTGTACAACGCATAGTCTGACTGGGAGAGAGTTTTTCTCCTCTGCTCCATGCGTCTCTCTCTGGAATGAGGACGCTGTATGGCGTTTCTATGTGCTGTCGGGGAACTTGCGAGTCCGAGACCATGCAGAGGATGAGGTAGTTATTAATTTTACTCATCAGCCCCGTCTTGTCCCATCGCAGTTCTTCGTAACATTGACTACCCACCTTCAGAAGCCTGTAGACCATCCTGGCCTCCCTCTCCAGCAGAATGTGGGGTTAGGTCCAGCATGGTCTCCATGGCTCCCGTTGGCGTGGTTGACATTGTCCAGTTATGGCGAGGCACGCAAGCCACTGTATTCCAGCCAGCTTTGCTCTGGCCGTCCGTTGAAGTCCCTTGTCCCACCAGACGACAGAGCCGTACGTAACCATGGGTTTTACCACTGTTTGGTAAATCCAGTAGATCAGTTGAGGAATGATCCCCCATGCTTTGCCGCATATCCTTCTAAGAGTCCAGAGGGATAATCTGACTTTGTTGATAGTTTTATCCAATTAGGGGTTCCAGGTGAGTTTCTTATCTAGGGTGATTCCCAGATATTTCACCTCCTCCGCAAAAGGAATGGTTTCCCCAGCCAAGGTAGGTTGTCGAAGCTTGTCGAGCTTTCTTCTCTTGGTGAAGGGGACAATAACAGTTTTGCGGGGGGTTAACAGACATCTGCTCCCTCTCGCACCATCTGTTGATTGTATTAAGGGCTTGTAGAAGGATGTTGGAAATCACCTCTTCGAACTTTCCCCTAATTATAATAACCAGATCGTCTGCATAGCATTGGAAATCCACCCCCTGTCGGGAGAGATCGTCTAGCAGGTTATCCACCAGAATAGTCCACAGTAGGGGTGAAAGTACGCCGCCTTGTGGACATCCTTTGGCATGCCTAAAAGTGACAGTCTCTCCCTGTAGTAATGAAGTGATGTTCCGGTTTGC
Source organism: Psylliodes chrysocephalus (assembly GCA_927349885.1). NCBI lineage: Eukaryota > Metazoa > Arthropoda > Insecta > Coleoptera > Chrysomelidae > Psylliodes > Psylliodes chrysocephalus. Next base: position 24,874,883 of record OV651826.1, on the reverse strand, counting down.
CATCATGCATTTGATCCAATTACAAGTTAGTTTGTCGATTCTTCTTTCAATAGAAGCGAACAAAGACTGAGGGAGGCGTTGTTGAACGCGCCTTCTATACCTAGGAAGGCACCTAGCGCAATCTCCCCGTGATTTAGGGAATGGCCGATTTTGCCTACTAGATTGTGCAGGGCATGATCTGTCGATTTGCCTGCTTGGTAGGCATATTGGGAGGAGTTTAATGGGTTTGCCCGAGGCCTCCTTCTCTAATATGCCGATTTAGAATCCTCTCTAGTGTTTTTAGAAGATTGGACGATAAGAGTTTGGGAGGGAGGCATCTACTCTACCAGCCTTGTGCATATACACGACTTTCGCCAACGTCCATCCTAGCGGGATATAGCTCCACGCCAGGCTTGCTCTAAACAACCTCACAAGGAGGGGTAGCAGGAGTTCCTGTTCTTTTTGTAAAAGGGCGGGAAAAATGCCATCCACTTCGGGTGATTTGAAAGGGGGAGAATGAATTCATCGCCCATTTCACGGCGTTTGGATAGACAATTTGTGCAACAAAGTTCCAGTCCTCCTTTTTGGGTCGTATAATCCATTCCGTTAAAGGAAGGGGTACATGTTGCCTGTCCTCCAAGATTCGACTGCCTGGGAAGTGTTTCTGTAGAAGAATCTCTAAAGTTTCCTTACCAGAGTCCATACATGTGTTGTCGGGTCTTTTTATCGAGCAGACTTCTTGTCTCGGATCTTTGGCGAGAATCTTGTGAATCAATCAATCAAAAAAGTGCTTTATTGTCTGAAGTAAAAAAACTAATTGACAAAGCTGGTAAAAAAGAACAAGTCTGGTACTTGCAGGTAAATCAGATATACTCTGACAGAACTTCCTCCACGATTCTCGTTTGGCCTTTCTGATAGCCTTGTTGTACTCCGTTAGAGATTTGCGGTATTTTTCCTCTTTAGCTCGATTGAAGAGATGTCGAACTTCTTTTCTTTTTTGGTCGAGGCTTCTGCTCCACCATGGAGTACCCCTCAGGTGCGATTATAAGCATCCTGTTCACAGTGTTATATACCTACACAGATAACAAATTAGTGTTTGTTTAAAACAAGTTTGACAGCAGTTTCACTTCCATAGCAATTTTGATTACTTACAATAATTTTGATACTGTATATTTACGATCATATTGTATATATATATTTTTAGGTTATATTGTAATTTTGACTAATTAACACACATTTATTTTTTGTTATATAAAGAATAAAGTATGATTATTCCATGTTTAACAGTTTTAATTATGAATCATTTGTAAGTAATGTAAAATTAATTCTTAATTTCTCATTTGATGTTAAGTCTAAATTCACACAAGTACTGTAAACCTAGATCATCGGCAACTTCACTTAAAAACCCAATGTTTGCTTACCGAAGCTGTTCGAGTGGAAACGAATTTCTACGAAGGATTTTTAAAAATCTTTTTTGTTATTTGTCAATTTTCGCATCTGGTCTGGGTAATCTTAGATTAAGGGTAGAAGTTAACAAAAAAAAAACAAAAAATTCGGCGACTATATATATATATATTTATATATTTTACACATATTTAACTTAATAAAGCTGTTGGACTATGACCCACGGTCAAAATAATTTAGCACACTTACAAATGTATTAACTAAATTAACTATAGTAGTATAGTATACACTGATGTGTTCATATATTCTTTTTTTAAAATTGGTCAGCTAGGAGATCACAAAGTTCAACTGAAACGGATTCTTTGCTAGACCGAACAGTTAGCCTATACATCTGAAAAGAAAAAAATATATATATCAGATGAAATATTTTACTTTTAACCAAGGATTGTTGCCACAATCATTTCCGAAATACAATGCTTACAAATTTGGTCTAGATGAAGCAAATTTCTTTTTGAAAGTAACGCATTGGTGTTTGGGAAACGGGTCGAAAGTTGTTCATAAGTTAGGGACCAATATGCAAATATTAAATTAGATTATATTATTCGGAATGAGTAAGCGTAATTAGAGGGGTGAATTACCCCCGAATTACTGGTACGTTTTCACTCGAAATCGTTACAAATTTTCTTGAAATCATCATGAAAATCCCGAAATCCTCACCGAAAATCATAGCTAAAATCACTTTGAAATTAAATTTTCGTTAAATTAAATATGCAGCAGGTGGTAGATCAAAAAACAAGTTAAGTGCATAAAGGTCAATCAAAAAACAAGAAAATTTATAGATTTACAGAATTTCACAGAAATTGTACAAAATTAATGGGAATTTTCTGTGAAAATGTCAAAATCATATGAAATTTTTGACAATTTCCGAAATACGGGTACGTTAGACCTTAGTGGTTTTTACCCCTCGGAGTAATTATAGTAATAACGTACCTGAGCATTCTTATTGGGTTCTAATCTCAAAAGGCAGCCGACTTGCTGTGATCTCATGTGGATAATACCGGCGCATACAAAATTATCCGGATTTGGATCGATGCCTTCCAACAGTTGCATTCCGAATCCGACGATTTTTGTTTTAGCTGCCTGTAGGTCCATGGGAGCAGTTGCTTTGAATATCTTTTGAGATCGTTGCTGGTTTGTGCTGAAATATAACAATAATTACATGGACAATTATTAGTGATGGGGTATTTTCATGAAAAGTAATTTTTGGACGTCTGGGAAAGTAGTAGACTTTAAAAACCTAGATATAAAGCTATAAGGTAGTCAGGACCATCTTATACAAGTCAGTCAGAACCGTCTTGACACTTCGGGGCAATTTATAGATAGTGCAATTTGACTTAGGTGAAAATCAATAGAAAGTACCCAATCAATGAAATTTATAGGTGTAAGTTTTGATCCTACGCTAACGTGGGAGCTTGATATCAGTAATCTATGCTCAAAGCCGAGTAGCACCTGATTTATTTTGAGAAATGTTAGGGATAAAGTTTCCATTAACATCTTGTGAATATTATATTTCGGACTGGTACAATCTCAGTTACAGTATGGCTTGTTAGTGTGGGGTTCCCTCCTCACATATAAGGAAAATTGTAAGATGTATGGATAGAGCTCATCCATTAGCAAGCTGCCGAAATCTATTTAAGAAATATGAAATTCTAACAGTCCACTTTTTATATATTTTACAATTAATACTGTATATCTATGATAATAAGAACCAGTTCACCTTAAACAATGAAATTCACTCATATAATACCCGCCATAATAATGACATTCATGCACCCTTCTCAAAACTGAAAGTGAGTCAGAATTCTCCCAATTATATAAGGTTTTTTTTTGCATAGACTCTTTTGTCATACAGCCAGTCACAAAATAATATATAGGGGTTAAATGTTTCAATAAAATGAAAACGCTTATTGACTTAGTCGGCCCAAGGAACAGCATAAAGAATAAAATTATTAACTTCCTCTACAATAACACATTTTAAAATATTGATGTGTTCATCAATTCTTGAACTACACAATGAATCATAATCTGTTAACAGGTCATTTTCAAAATTTTAAATTGTATGTTTTTTTTAATAATATAAGTAGTCTTATGCATATAATTAAGTGTTTACTATTTTTTAAGATAATTGTTTTTAAAAATTGTAATATTGTTTAAGTGATAAGTGGCTTTCACTGTGTGAATGTCCTTTTATGGTGAATAAACTGATTTGATTTGGAACCTGGAACAACCCCATCCATAATTATAAAAAAATAATTCACTCCAAGGTTAAACAAATACGATTTAATGTTTGTTGTTTTAAAGTCAGAGTAGTTAAAATGTTTCATTAATTTGTCGAATTTCCGAGTTATAGAATCGCTTCTCATAATTCAATCGAATTATGAATCATATCGAGATCGCATTACTAGACAAAAAACGGAAACCCATCTCAGCTCTGGGTTTCATATTTTCAATGTTCACTTCATTTCGTATTGTCGCGAAATAATTATCAATTTAGCAGTGCCAATATAATTTCTAGCCCCAACCCCTGTTACTAAAGTACTTACTTTCCAAGATTCTTCCACCTTGCGAAAAACGATTCGCCATTCATTTCTGTCGGTTCAAAAAATTTGTTGATGGTGAGAGGAAGTTTGATGTTGATTTTGTGCGGTACTTTGTTACAAACAAAACTCACAGCAATACTAGGTGTGTCTAAAACATTTTTTTATTTAAAACAGGAAAATTCAAGATAAAAAACACTAACCTGTATAATCATCCACACACTCAGCATTAATCATTTGCTGTATCTGAGCACCGGCTTCCAAAACAGGTTCGACAGGCTTCATCTGTATGCTCAATTTCACGTTGTTTTCCTCCGACCATTGTAACGTGGGGAAGAAATTTTGCAACGCAGCGCTAGTTTTGTTCCCATAAAACAGTCCAAGACGTCCTAAATTTTGCCTGAATTCGCTCTTAACTCCGATTTGTATCAAGTCGTTTTCAAACAGCACACCGTTGTTTTTACAGACAAACCTGAAATAAACAAAACCTAAACAGTGTGGTAAAAAAGCATGATGTAAATAACAAGGTGTAGCATTCCCGTAAAAGAGCACCCAATCAGAATTATTGTTACTGTTACTGTATTAATTTTATATTAACATATTTAAAATTTGTGTATTCTTTATTATTAAAATATAAAGTGATTCACAAAATATCTTTCTATAGTTATCATGGACGTAACTCGTAATCTATTTTTGTCAGTTATGGTCTACTTTATTAACATTTATTGTGGATCACTCCTTAGGACTATGTATATTGGTAACATTACTTCTTATTGGTTCCTTATTGACTCCTTCTAAATGCGAAATGCTACAACTATTTATATACATCAAGGCAAATTAGTACACTTTCAAATGGATTGATAAGGCCCATGTATTCACTTTGAATAAATCTTGTTTTGTCCCAATACTTACAATGAATCTTCATAATGATTCTTCTCCCTGATTCGTTTTCTGATAGTTTCCCCTGTATTATTGACCCCTAGGTTGTCTCTACTAACAAATACGTTGACTTATAATTTTGAAAAAAGAAATATTGGTCTACCTATTGTCTGGCAGTAATGTCACTATAATTTATTTACATATTTTTATTAATTTAAAATTTTAAACTGGTTTACAAATATTGTGAACAGAAGCACTTTATGGAATAGCAACAGAAATTATTATTAGTCAGTACAGTAATACCCAGAGTTAGTTTAATTTTTTGACTTACATTAATAAAACGGCGAACAACTACTAGACCAATCATTTCATTCCTAAGTAAGCACTTGTTTACTTGCAAGTATTCAGTATGTTTTATATTTTTAAACATGGTGAGAAACAATGTAATGAATGAACTAGAGCGCAACACTGCCTTACACTATTGCCACATTACAAAATAAATGGCATACTGATGTAATGAATCATTCAACGGGTACTGGAGTAATACTGAATACCTGGAAGCATTCGATTGTGACAACACTGTTCTTACTAGTAATGTATAAAGTAATGTGCGTTCTCTTGTGGCAAATTTTGATGAATTTCTGAGTTTAGTAAATGAGTTTTACTGTATTGCTGCAAATATTGATACAAACACCATTTCAATTCCAGGATTCAATTTTTACCGACTTGATAGACTTTAATCTAGAGGTGGTGGTGTTGGTCTTTATTTAAATACTTATATTACTGGTTTATAATTAGTTGAATTTAATTCCTCTGACTTAAACTGTGAGCAAATGTGGATTAAATTTACGATAAACGGTTTTCGCGTTTGCATTGGAATTATATATAGACCACCTAAAGGTAATATGTCCCTTTCTATTGATAGTATTGACTCTACTTGGTCCAAAAATTCTGCCTACATTTGATCACATTATTTGCGTAGGTGACACAAATATTGATTTGTTGACAAATGATAATCCATCTTGTTTTGATGCGTACGACTTATATCAATCTATAACTGAACCTACTAAAACAAAAAATCCTTATAGACTCTCTCGAAATAATTTGGTAACTATGTGGATAACAACATGAATGCTTACAATTCGCATTTTGGAAAACAAAATTGGTCTAGTAGTTGTTTGTCATTGAATTAATCCTTGATGGTATCACTTATAACGCGGTAGTAATCAAATATACTGCTTAATACTGTTGCTGATTCCATTTTCATAGCCAAAATGCTTGGATTTTTACAGTATATTCCATTTCAAAAATATTGCTTACTCATTATAGCTTAGATTTTAGTGTTTTGGAGGTTAAATTAAATAATAGCCTTGGATAAAGTTCGTCACAAAACTTTTCTATGCTTAAGTAAAAAAAAAGAGTTCATTATTATTACAATGTTGACCAAACAATGTTTAAATTAAAATAATCCAAGAATGTTGGCGATGCATGTATTAATGATTAATACCATCATTTTAACTACTTCCTCTTAGGTTTCAGTGATTACACGAGCTTAAATTGATTCAAAACTTTTTTTTGTGACAACCACAACGCGCAGACATTTAAAACTAGAAATAAAATTACGTACTTCTTAGGATCTACAAACCAATTTCTATTAGATGCCGATGACGTCGAGTTGTTTGCTGGTTTGCCACTATAGATGTCGCCGAAAACATCCAGCAGTACGCCGGTATTACCAGAATTTGGTATAGAAGTCGGTGGGGTTGATAGTCCCAACAAATCTGCGGAATTTGAGCTGAAAAATGGCCAATATAAAAAAAATTGGATACCAAGATTCTTATCTACAACTGCTTTAAAATGCAGTACACAAAATGATTAAAAGAAGAATAGGTCTAGCAGAAATCCAAAATCATTGGAACTATATATATTTTTTTAAATAAAAATATAACTATTTAACAATGAACCCTACCTAGTGTTATTAACTTCATTTGCATGATTGTTGTTAACCGGAGTAGGGCTCTTGTTATCCTTAATTTCATTTTCTGGCACTCTACCAGGTTTCTTCTTTTTCAACACAGCTAGAATTGAACTTTCTCTCTCCGGAAACGCGGGCATCTCTTCCAAAACAGTAGCCAGCACATCAGAACTGGCAATGATGCTGAGCTGCAGGTATTCAGATGCCCTTTGCTGCAATTCCGCATCAGCCGATCTCAAGTTGCTGTGTTGCTTGAAAACTTCTTGGACTTGAGTACGGATTTCAGGAAAGAGATTGATGAATTTGATGTACGTTGATAGCAGCAAAGCACGAGTCATAGGAGAACACAAGTGGTATTTTGAATGAAGAAGTTGGAACTGTACTAGCGGAGAGGATCTTTGATCTCCCGCTATTAAATTTCCAAATTCCCCAAGAATATATCCACCCACTTTTACCATGTTTTCGTGGCACGCTGGTGCTTGTAAAGCCTAAAATAAACAACATTTCATGGATATTTGATAGACCTTCATTAATTGTTGAAGTATTTACCTCAAATACCGTCTTAGCAGCATATCCCTGTACCTCGTCTCTATTTATGACGATCTGAATTACACGATACCAAACTTCTTCTGATACATAATCTCCAGCAATTCTGATCAAATTTAAAATTACATCTACATACCTAGAAGGAAAATAAATTGTTTTTGTAATGTCAAGAAAAACCTGTTTCCAATAATTTAAAAGACTTACCAAGTATAATCAGTAGCATATTTCTCAGCAAGAATAGCTACTTTGAGAACCATTTCCTCCCGAATAGAATAATCAGCTGTTTCGAGGTAATTCAACATTTCCTGTACAATTTCTTCAGCGTTACTCTTGTCGCACATTGCATATAACAAGTCGACTGCTTGCTGACGGACTGAAACGTCCTTTTCCATTTTCATTGACAATATGACAACTTCTTGATGTTTCTTGACAGCCTCGTGTGAAAATTCTGAAGTGGCTAAGTGACACATGGATTCTAGGGCTAAATATCTTAAATTTGTTTCTCTGTTACTCAAGAACTGTCCGAGTTGATTGCAAGCCCTCACAAGAAGGTTTGCCTCACTACAAAAGTACATGATATTTTAATAAATTATATTTAATTGAAGTTTGATATAAATTACCTGTCATTATGAATTATCAGACTTATCGCTTCAAAAAGAACTGCGTTTTTAGCATTCGAGTGTTGTACTTTTTTAGATTTTGGAGGTTCTTGAGCTTTGTTCAGTATTGTTTCCAGGCATTCATTTAATCTTCCTCTAACACCGGGATCTTCAGCTGGAAATGCATCAAAAAAACGTATAAATATAAATCTTTATTATTTGTAGTTAGAAGAATTAGATTACAACCACTCTAAATGTCTTACCTGGAGGAGTATAGTTTTGTAATAACCTTAATAATTTAACAGAGAGCCAAGGTGCTGGAACAAAGTAATATGTATAATCCTGCAGATCTGTGTAACTTGCTGTTACAATCTGAAATAAAAAAATTCAATTCATATGAGTCGTCAGGAAAGTTTTAAAATATCAATGAATAGTACAAATATAGCAGATTCCTCACCCTGCTTAATCTAGATACAGCAAGGGAGACGCATCCCTTATATTCTTCGGGATTCTTCTTTACCAGTGCATCTATCAGACTTGTAGCCGCAGTTACTACACCCATATGTTGATCATTTAATAAATGAATAATTCGAGAAGTCCATTCGCCTCCAGGAATGATATCTTGTGATGTTCTAAATAAACGCAACAAACACAGTGCTGCGCTTTGTTTAACAACATCCATTGTGTCCCTAAAAGAAAATAATGTATTAATTACCTAGGTGGTACATAAATTTAATTATAAAAACAATTTGCAAAATATTATATTAGAGCAACTTACTTTTATATGCAGAAAATGCGACGAAAGCTTTGGAGGACAAAACACAACTAGACAATACATACTGATTTTACTAAAGCTTTCGATCACATTAATGATAATATCTTATTGCAAATGTTGTGTAACTATGGTTTATCTAAGAATTTGTTAGTATTATTAAAAAAAAATATGTACAAAAACGACATTTTATCTTCATGTTCAACTGAAATACATCAGGTAAGTATGAAGAGTACCTTGTGCCATATTTTATTTATAAATGATCTTCCTTCGTACATACAACACTTCAATGATTTTAAAATGTTTTAAAGTATAAAAACTGTTAGATTGTGTAGTATTACAAAAATATTCTCCATCAAAACGTACAATGTATTAGAAACAAAATACTTCAATTAGACAACCTAGTTAATAACATGACAAACGTACAAATTGTTTGCTTTTTAGAACATTGGCTGTTTTCTAACCAGGCGACATGTTTCAATCTTACAAATTTTAATAACGTAACTACTTTTTGTAGAGAAACACATATCCATGATGGGGTAAGTATATATATTCACAATACTTTACAAAGCGCTGAGATTCCAGAAATTAAGAATATGTCAAAAGAAATCCACTGTGAAATAACTGGGGCGTTTATTAAAAAGCTTAATCTGGTACTCATTGTTATATATAGGTCCAATTCACAATTTTCTAATTCTGAAATATTTCTTACAATTTTAACAAATGTCTTATTACTATTAGAAGCTAAACACAAAAATAGTAGAATCATTATATGTGGGGATTTTAATGTAAAATTTTTAGAACCTGATAGCAGAACAAGACAACTTGCCGACTTGTTACTTCAATTTAATTTTGAACAAACTATAGAAAACAAATCACAATGCGTAGCTATATTCACTGATCTGTCTAAAGCATTTGACTGTGTAAATCACACATTGACAATCAACAAACTAGATAAATATGGCATTAGAGGCATTGCAAATAAGATGATTGCTTCTTATTTGCAAAACAGACAACAAAGTGTATATTACAGAAATAAACTTAGAAAACCTTTATTAATGGAAAGAGGTGTTCCACAAGGATCCGTACTAGGCCCTCTATTATTTTCAATAAATACCATGAATTCAAATAATGCTGAATTACTAACTACCATGTATGCAGATGATACAAATTTCTCATATCACTGCAATAACACATCTGACATAGTTATGACAAAGTTTATGACTGAAGCTAAACAATGGTTTGATAGCAACGAATTATTTTTAAATCACAATAAAACTGAAACATGTGTCTTCAGGTTGAACCAAACTGCTAGTGTAACAATGAACACTAAATTTCTCGATATATATTTTGACACACAACTTACATGGAACTATCAAATAAATAACTTATGCAACAAGTTGGCAAAATTCACGTTTGCTCTACGTATAATATCAAATATAGTTAATACAGAAGCAGCAATAACTAATTATGGCGTATTCCATTCCAATTTAACATATGGGATTCTAACTTGGGGAAATGCTAGCTTCACTTCGCTACAAAGACTTTTTATCTTGCAAAAATCAGCAGTTCACTCTATTCTGCGGGTAAATTATTATGAACCATGCCGACCACTATTTAAGCAACTTAGCATAATGACCCTGTTTTCGCAAATAGTATTTGAAAACTTGCTGGTCATAAAAAATAATTTGGGAAACTTCACATGTCACTCAGACAATCATACATACGATACCAGAGGGAAAAATCAGCTAATCCTAACGAGAACTAGAATAAACAAGTCCCGAACAATAGGCATTTCATTATATAATGCACTTCCGTCCCACATCCGTAATCTACCAGGAAAAAAGTTTAAACATCAAATTAAAAAGATATTACTATATAACACTAACGATTATTTTGTAAGAGTGAAACATGTCACCTAATATTTTTTATATTGTATTTTTTTTATATATTTTTTATTACTATTACCAACCATGATCTTTTAAAATCCTATTTTATACGAGTATGCTGTATGTTAATGTATGTAAAATGTGGTGTATTTTACCATTTATGTGTACTGACGACTATGTAAACATGTTTATATATGTATTACTGAGAATAAATATTTCTATATTAATGCCGTTTTTACGTGGAGTGAAATTAATAAGTATAAATTTAACATACTATTAGCCCTAAGAAAGACAATGATATATTTGATTACAAGATGGACCAACAAATTTTAACTAGAGGGTTCAAAATCAAAGACCATCAATTTTTGTTTGGTTCATATATAACTAAAATTGCTTTTAGTGCTAATGTACATTAGGGTTCATCATTAAACAAATTCTAGTTTTTTCTTATTTTAATATCTCTACTACTCACTAGACAGGACAAAATTAGAATGTCCCAGTCATTTGGGACCAACAACCCCAAATTTACTTAAATAAATTGAAAAAAAATCAAAATAAATTTCTCGGGTATCTTTATTATAAAAATACTGTATTTGGGCTGATTACAATTACATATGTTACAAAAATTTGAAATACCTTCACCGATTAAAAAATGGAAACAGTTTATGATGACATTTCTATACAAAATTTTAAGTAACCAAGTAAACCCAAATAAAGTACTGCTAATACCATTTAATGTTCCTCCTAGGGCGGACTTGGGTCTTCTTTTGCATTCAATATATCCAGTAGTACCCAAAAATACCCCCTTTCATTTGTATTACGACTCGCAAATAATTTAAATTCTTTGTGTAACTTTGATTGTGATTACCTTAATGTTTTAAGCATTTAAATATGCTGTTTCTGCTGATTACTGTGAAGCTTTGTAGTCTTGGTATTCAGATTCATCCAAATAAGCAAGAAATGTAAAGTGTCACATTGACAAATATATGATTATATTGTAAGGCATATATTATTGTATTGTACTACACCCATGTAAAAAGGAGGTAAGGTAAAAAATAAAAAAATATCTTACAGGGTGAGCCAAAATTTACCAAAATACAATACATATTAATTTGTGGTTTTGATAGGTTACTCTGTAATTTCATTCTAATTTTTGTTAGCTAGTTCTAGATATATCACTCCAATACAATTTTTTCATACAAATAAATAAATAGGGTTAAGTGCCACATAATGCTCTCTAGTTGCCAGTTGAAATAACAATTTTTTTGTTGCTAGTTTTTTTTTTAATACATTTTTACCTTCTTTTTATTGAGCCTACGCTTATAAAAATCAGTTACGACATATCAAAATTACAGAAAGTAATTTTTTTGTAAGAAAACATATGCTTCCCTACTACTCAACCGTAGGCGATACGAAAAAAAAAAAAAAAACATCAAAGTTATATAGTAAAAACAGTAGTTTCTAATTAATCAACTTTAATTATTGGCAAATTTAATAAAAAAAAAAAAAAAAAAATATTTCCTGGAATGAACAGATAAATGATTCCCAGTAGCTACTCTAACTTAATCACCCTGTACATAGTGTACAATGACAGGTTCCTTATGATACTGGAGTTGTTCAGTGAAATTTAATTTATTAAATAGCCTAATTCAATTATTCAATATATTCAATTGTGTACAGCATGTAGAATAAATTGAAATTTATTAAATGTTTGTTGTTGGCACGTTACTGAAAGCCACTTACTCTATTTAAAAGCATATATTTTTTCAACAGAAATTTTTGTTTTTATAATGTAATTATTATAATATAACTAATAATTTTAGACATAATCATAAGATGGCATAAAAATAGCCTTTTTTGTAGGCCATTTGGGATTAGACCAAATCCACTTTTCAAATTGTCTCTGATCCAAGTTATAAGTTTTGTCACACTTTATGAAGCGAGCAGTGGCGTAGCTGAAGGACGACGCTTCCCCCATTGCGTTTCGAGCCCCTCACAAAGGTTTTAGGCGCCCCAGAAAAGCTTTTGTATGTACAGTAATATTCCAATTCTTGTAGTTGGTATTTGTGTTATATTTAGTATAAATTTCTTCAATCACTGCACTGTTATAAAGTGTTTGATCTGGCTCTCAGGGTATTTCATTTATGTGGTAGATCTACTGGGACACATAAGTAACTAAATTGTGCTCTTTTTTATTTGTAATTACCAAGTTGTACACCCATTTACAAATGGATAAATGTAATACAGGATATACATATTTACACACAAAAACAGAAGAAAATAGTTGTTTCAAAGTAACAATTAGTTTAAACAAAATAATTTTATATTATGGAAACTGCGATTAAAAATATCAAGATGGCAATTGTTATATTTGAAGCACGTTTTAAATACTGGAGAAAATTTCAGGATATTTAGCTGGTAATTGCATTTGGCTATACATAATTATATTTTTATAAAATCTGAACTGATAAGAGTGTAACATAGCTTCTAATAATTAAATGTGCTGTGCAATTTTTAAATAAAAACATAAGCTATGAACATAGTCCTGAGTAGACAAAAATACAATTATTCTAGCCAATTTAAAAAACATAAATCCATTAACATGTTGAAGCAAACGTTAAAAAAAAAAGTGACAAAATATGTATTTATTGTATTGAGTAATGTATATATTTAAATGTAGATTATAAACTATATTTTGTCCACTATTTGTATTTTGATACTGCACAAAGATCAAAATGTATATAAAGACATTAGTAATATTTTATTCATTTTTAATTATTTCAAAATCCTCTGTTGGGCAAAATCATGAAAATAGAACAATTTTGCAGCAATTCCAGCTACCAAACAACTTTGCATTTGTTATTTTCAATATTAATATAGTGTACATAAATGCAGGACAGTTGTACAGTTTCAAATATAAAATTGTGAATTAAGACTACTTTTTTAATCTACTTACCCTGATACTAATAATCTGGGAATTTCACTTCCAAATGCCTCTGCCATCTCTCTACTACCAATATTAGCGATGCACTGTAGTGCCAAGTTGACATGGATAGGATTTCTTGATCCAAGATCATTTTTAATGCTTTGGATTATGAGTTTGATAAGTTCACTATTAGTGTTGACTAGTACTGATATAAATAAATATCCCTGCAATATGTATTTAAATAATAATGCGTTTTTGTGTAAGTCTAATAGATATATTTACAGTTTTTTTCTATTTAAAATTCTGTGTTAATAAGAACTATGTAGTTATGAGCAAATAAACATTCAAGCAACTAATAGGAAACTAAATTTTAGTTTCAAATTTCCCATTTGAAGTTGCTTACTATATTTTGTATAGCGATAAAGACAATATAATTATTATAAGAACTTCCAACCTTAATAATGTATCTAATTAAAAATCACTTGCAAAATACTATTCTATTAATTGCTAGTACCTAATCTTCTTAATGAGGACCAAAAGTCCAAGTTAAATCAATACTCATTAGCAAAATGACTGCCCTGGGTAGTTAAGAGTAATGTAAATATGAACATGTCTTACAATTTGTTTCTCGGAGTATTTATTAGATGATAATAGGTTGACTGCTTCCATGTGTCCGAAATCAATGTCATGGCCCAGTAAAAATATAAATAACAATTTGCAAACATATTTCTTTTTCTGATATCCATCTAGAGTCTTATCACCTTTGAATTTACTTCGAATATTAGCTAGTTCTTTATTTATTCTCTTTATCTCTGCTTCTTTACTTTTACCTAAAACCTCAAGAATATATTTAACTGTAAATTTTGAAAATGTATATACTTACAGTTTCTAATATCTGAAATAAATACAGCTAACCCTCGCATGCCATCTCCCCGAACTGCCGGCATGGCTAAAATATAGATTAAACACTTTTTTTATAAATAAAATGTTTACGACCCTCCCCCAGATTATAATCAAACCAATAACTTGTAAACATTAACGATAAATAAACAATTCTCACCCTTCCTCCTGAATTGTCACGAAAATGTATTATTTACCAACAATGTTTTATAACAAAATATATCAGTTAGTTGTAGTATGAAAAAAATATTTTTTTTATAAAATTTTATTTATTGGGGGCAGATCCGCAGTCGGTCATTGTCTCCGTCAGTTGTCACGATTGTCACGTCAATAAAATAACAATATGAAGTTAGCGTTGAAATTGATTTAAATGTGGATTGCCAGTGGATCTGTCTATATATATTACCTCTTTGTCATCGGATATGGGTAAGTATAGGATACAAGATACACATGATATATGCTACGTTCGGTGGTTCAGTCAACGGAATCGAGTAAGGTGTGGGTTGCGTTCAAGGTTGCATCATAGAATTTCTGCATTCGTTGCATTCACGTTCGTTTTATTCCATGTAGTAGGGAAATTTAAAATCCGTCTGTTGGTTATGCTTTAAAACTGACACTGTTTTGAATTTGGTTTGGCATTTAACGAATGTCGGCATAGTTGATAACGGACAAGTTGTTAGTTTTTAAATAATATACATTTGGTAAGAATACTGATTTAATAAATTTATTTACTGTTCTACAGTTTTTTGTTACTTTTTGTAGTAATTTAGCTATTGAATTTAGGTTAATTATAACGTTTTTTGTGTATTATTATTTGTATTTTTTATCCTCCAAACTTTTCTTTTTGTAACAAACTTTTTTAAGTATTAAATTGATATGAGATAACTATAATTTTTAGATTTGTTTATTAACATATATATATCTTTGTATTTAAAAATAATATTTTTTTATCTGATGGTGAAGATGTACATATAGCTTTTTAAATGTAAAATTGTACAAATAGGTATAGGTACCTATTTAATTAAACTTATATAAATCCAGTATAAAGGTGTTTTTTTACCTTGTATGCTCTTATTTTATATATACCTGTAATCGCATCATAAATGTTTTTAATTTAATGGTAGGTAGATATTGTGGCTTCTAAAAGTTGTAGTTTATAGATGCTCCTTTGTATGTAAGCAAATTGATAGCTAACTTGTGGTTTTTCTATTTTTTATAAATTACAGATTCCTAAGTAAGAAGTAAATATTACTCAAATGTTTATAAAAACTTAAGTTCTTAATACAGATGTAATAATATTATAAATCCAACATAAAAATAACACTCACTTTAATAAATTATCACATTTCTGTCATAACAATAAAAAACCAAAAGCAAGGTACTTAATAAAAATAATACGTATTTGAAATCACAACATTGAGCAGCTATAGGAGATAAATTCTTCGAAATAGCAAAATAAAACTAAGTTCTGAATAAAGTTCAATTTTTGTCCCTTGTAAAAATTCATTTTCTGTCCATTGAAAATGAAGAAAACTTCATTTTTTTAATTGTTAATTAAAAATTGATTCACTACTATTATAATTTCATTAATTAATTTGTTGTCATCCATGTGAATGTCACTCTTCAATAAGAATTATAGAGTGAGTCTTTTCATTTCTGAATTGCTTAACAACATCCATTGAAAACATTTAAACTCTTCTAAAGGTCTGCTCCATTTCTCCAAATATTTGGAGTAAAATGCAATAAGGTGTGTTCCATAAATTCATTTACTGTTGAAGAAATAGGAAATACATTTTAATTATGTATGCTCTGCAGACTTAAATTTTGAGTAGCAATCAATGGCAGTTGTTTATTTTAAAGTGGAAAAGGCGAAAAAGCAGGATGGGCACTTGAAATTTAGTCAAAAAGTTATCCAGACGTCTGGCTACCCTACTTAATATAATTTTCAGTACATTTTCACATTTCTTTTTAAATTTAAGTGCTATATAATATAACCACAGTTGCATGATAAAGCTCATTTTAATATGTTTACTTGCTAAATGTCTATTTTTAAATGGGTACCAGTTTCTTTTTCAATCTCACAGCACAGCATTCATTTTTGACTAAACTCAAATTTGAAAATAAGTAAAATCATTCTTTTTATTATATTTGAGGCAACAATTTCTTTTTAACATTTGTTTTTCAAAATTTTAATTTCAAGATAAAACTGACTGACTGAACCATAGGAGACATCAAACCAAGTTTATAAACAAGTTTCTACTTGATTAAGATTCTGAATCTGTAGTTAGGTTTTCTAAATTCTATATTCAGAGTGAACTTTTTATTTACAAAAAATACAGGGTGTTTCTAAATTAATGCGACAAAATTCAGGAGGTGATTGCTTGTATGAAATTAAGATGGGTCTTTCCTATAACTAAATTTACCCAGCCCACCCCTTTCCGAGATATCACCCTTAAAAGGTGGTGACTAAAATTGAGTTTTTATTTTTTTTCTAAAATTTTAGTAAAGCTAGAAACTTGAAATTCTGTAATTTTCATGCACTCGCAAAGGACTAACCACAGGTATTTTTTCAATATTCCTGTTACATTATAGAGGAAAATAAAACAGTTTTAAAAAGACAATTTTTTTAGGCTCTTAAAATGGATTCCAAATCAAAATTACCTAAACCAAGTAGGCTAAGACAACCCATATTTTCTAATCCCAGCACTGCCAATAATGAACCAAAGCCAGCTGTATCTAGACCTCCACAGGCAGTAATTAGGGTTCCACCTCCAACAGTTCAGCCCAGAAAATTTATGAGAAGATCTAAGTCTCTGGCAGATTTGCGTCCAAATACAATTACAAACTTTTCTGTGACAGCATCTTCTACTTCTAAAGCTGGAGTCAAACGACCACCAGCTACAACAACTAGCAAAATAGATACAGGGACAAAACCTAAAGTGGTGAAACAGGTGAAAATTCCTGATTGGGATTATAAAAGCAGATTTTTAAATTTACAAGAAAAGCACACTAAGTTACTGGAAGTTCACAAGAAAGTTAAAGACCAAGCAGCAGGTATAGCATTTTCACATATTAATTCAAACCAATAAAATAATGTTTTTATAATAATATTAACAAGAAAATTCAAATTTCTTTCCTAATAAAAGCTACTGTACCCTAGTTTGTTAAATGGATACTTTTTTGTTTTGTATTTACTCATTTTAATTTGATTTAAAACAAATTTTATTACCCTTAGGCATTGAAGAACTAGAAGATCAACACAATGCATTAATAAGTGACCATGAAACTCTTAAAAAAGCTCATGAAAAATTAACATTACTAGCTGAAGACCAAGCGGCTCAACTTAAGTACCTAAAACAAGTTGAAATAGAATTAAATGAATTAAAGGGTCCCTACAATGATCTTAAAATTAAACATGCTGAAATGACTTCTGATTTGGAACAGTTCACAATGGAAAACAATGATTTAAAGCAAACAGTTAATGAATTAACCAGTCAACTAGCCCATTTGAAAGATGATTTCATTAAAAAAGAAGTCTTAAGACGAAAACTTCACAATGTAATTCAAGATTTGAAGGGAAATATCAGAGTGTTTTGTAGGGTAAGACCCCCAATTAATGAATTAGAGCAAGAAAGGCTTAAATGTTTGATACAATATCCTGATGAAAATTCCATAGAGATATTTAAAAACGCTAATTCACTAAATAGTAAACAAGAATTTTCGTTTCACTATGTTTTCAATGAGGATTCTACCCAAACTGAATTTTTTGAAGAGTTATCACAGTTTGTGCAATCAGCAATTGATGGATACCACGTCTGTGTTTTTGCTTATGGTCAAACTGGGTCTGGTAAGACCTACACAATGCAGGGTTTAGATATGCCAGAACATATGGGTAAGTTATCTAAAACGTGCTTATATGTCTTTTAAGTTAACCTCATAGTTTTAAAATCATTTATTTTTAAATTCAAACTCAAGTCATCAGGTACGGAATTTTCAACAAGAAATATATACCTTACAACAAGGTTGAACAAGGTATAATAGGAATATGTACATATAAGGCAGAGACTGTGGTATTTCTCTTTGTTATGTGCATATTCTTATTAAATTTTGTTCAGCTCAGCGTGAAGTATTACATTTTCCTGTTGTGTTCCTCAAATAATTGTGTATCAAATCAAATAATTCTGTCTATATTTAAGCAAGGGCAAGGCAAACTACTAAGGCTTTAAAATTTATGAAACAAACATCTAATAAAAGTTTTTCTCAGAATCTGGTTTGAATTTAAAAAAATAGTTTTAGTATAATTTTAAACCTTTTTACTTTCCTATCTGTATACAGATAAGGAAAGTATAGGAATCATGATTTTTTTTCGACCTCCAGTTTTCGACGGAATTTTACGTTTTGGGGTCCCCTGAATCCGTTTTGACTATTTTCGTGATGATGTCTGTGTGTGTCTGTATCCACCATAACTCATGAACCGATACAAAGAATAACACCAAATTTTAAACTTAAGCTTTATTCCGGCGTCCAATGAACTGATTAGATTTTGGGCAGAGTCGGAACATCTGAGGGGTACTTTATAGGTGGTCGTTTTTATATTTTATGGAATATATCTGTTATTTACGTTTGGAGAAGAGAATTCTTTAAATAAAAGTTACTTACAATATCATTATCAATATTTTTTGTTCTATACAAAATTTTCCTAAAATTGACCGTATTCGAGAAATTTGACAAAATGTAAAAAAATATTTTTTGGTAAAAATTGTTCAAATAAAAGTTGTTTGTAATATAATTCTCTATAATTTTTATCCTATACATAATTTCTCTAAAATAGACCGTATTCGAGATATTTGAGAAAATGTGTAAATTTCGAATTTTGAAGAAAACTCAAAAACGAAAGAAGGAAAAAACATTAAATTTTAAACTTAAGTTTTATTTCGGCCTGACGTGAAATGATTAGATTTTGGACAAAGTCGGAACATCTGGGGGGGGGGTACTTTATGGGAGGAAAATTGTTCAAATAAAAGTTACTTCTAATTTTATTATCTATAATTTTTGCTTTATGTCAAATTTTCCAGAAATGGTCCGTATTCGAGAAATTTGACAAAATGTGCAAAATTTAGATTTTTAAGAAAACTGTTAAAACTAAAAGTTGTTTGCGATATCGATCTCTATAATTTTTGTTTTTACATGATTTTTCTAAAATGGACCGTAATGGAAAAATTGGAGGAAAAGTGCTAAAATTAAATTTTTCAATATTTTCGTTTTCAATGAATATCTAGAAAAATGTTTGGAGTTAGATGTATGTGGAAAATGTATATATTTAGTTTATCCTCTAAACATTTATAGAGGTGCTACAATAGGTTGTACAAAATAAGTAGATAGGAATGTCATGTGTTGGGCACATCAGATTTTTATTATTATATTTATAGTTAATACATCAGATGGCAATGCCGATTAGCTGCTTTTAAAATCATAGTACCATTATTGGAAAATTAAATAAACATAATAGATATCAGTTATTTTTAAGCAGTAATATTTTTGTCTTCTTTTAGGAATGATTCCAAGAACTGTAAATTTAATTTTTGAGACGATAGACAACCTTAGCCAATCTAACTGGGAATATGAAGTAAGAGTAAGCTTTTTGGAAATCTACAATGAAAATGTTAAAGATTTATTAGACCGTAACGCGAATCTCGACATTTGTTTCAACGAAGGAAAAGGAACTACTGTAACAAATTTAAAAATTGAATCCATTTATTCATACAAAGACTTTGAAAAGTTCATGAAAATTGCGCAAAAGAATAGAATGGTTGCTGCTACCGACTTTAACGAGCATAGTTCGAGGTCTCATGCTATAACAAAGATATACATAAATGGAAGACATGCGGATTCGAAAGAGTACTATACCGGTTCGGTAAATTTAGTGGATTTGGCCGGGTCTGAATCAGCTAAAACAAGCCATGGCGATAGATTGGTGGAAACCAAGTCTATAAACAAAAGTTTATCAACTCTAGGTAGTGTAATGCTTGCTTTACACAACAAAGATAAACATATACCTTACCGTAACTCTAAATTGACTTATTTGTTGCAATCATGCTTAGGTGGTAATTCTAAAACTATGATGATCGTCAATATTTCGCCGTTTGAAGAAAATTATGGAGAAAGTATTAGCTCTTTACGATTTGCCTCTACTGTTAAGGAAGTAAAAACTAAAATTAAAAGAAATAAAGCTATTATGCCTCTTTCTGCAATAAACACAAGCAATAATAATTAAGTTGATGGAACTGAATATGCAGGTTATTTAGATTTAAAATTAAGGAAATTCGAATTAATGCAGGTGCAAATATTAGTTTATACAGTATGTGCTATAAAGTTGGATACATATGAGAATTTTTTAATATTACGATTTGAAAAAAATGTAGGGCAATCACCTCTGCTTAAAATAGTTCATATAAAAGTTGGCTACTGACGTTCAAAAATGACCTTTGTTAAATATGAAAAAAAGTTATTAAAGAAACTTGTTTCTAATGACATTTTACGTCAAGAAACCGGTTTTGTACGAGATGTTTTGATTTTAAGAAAATTTTAGTTCTTAATATTTTTTGTAACTAACAATTTTGGGAAAAGATTAAAAGGGATGAGAAGACAATTCCATACCCATTTTCTCTAATAACTTTTCATATTTCAGAAAAAAACAATTTTTAAACGATTTTTCCAAAAAAATTGCGAATTTGATAGATAAGTAATGTCAGTAGTCAACTTTGATATGGACAATGATAAGTTTTTAAATAAGCCCTACTTTTTTTTTTTCAATAGTAATATTAAAAAACTAATCTCAAATGGATCCAACTTTATGGCACACACTGTACATGTGTCTCCCATATATCATAGCTTGGGATCTCGTAAAAGGTTAAATATCCAGCTTTGAAGGAGATAATAAAATTGTTTCGTTTTTAGTTTAGGCAGAGCCATTCTCAGGTTAATTATTTTAAATATGCAGGTATGGAAATCTTAATGCAGATCCTCTATTTTGCAATGCGTAAAATAACTGAAGACCGCTGAGCAGCGCATTACCTATTTTGTTGCTTGGCGCACAGTATGTATGACTACCACCTCACTCCCACTTACGGTTTCTAATGGATTTGTCTTATATGGTCCACGTTTAAATTTCCGTACATGTAGACCTGAAATTTAAAGTTGATTTTTGAATAATTTTGTCACCTTTTGTATATTAAACGCTTTATGACATCTAAATGATCTGAATCCTAATGTAGGACAAATTGTATGTATAAGAATTGCTTATAAATAATTTATATAGTCAAGCCAAGAGTTTAATTAAATTGGTTATATGATATTCATATATTCAGTTTAGGTACTCATTTTAATTTTTATTTCATAATCATATTGTGGCATTTTGTACACCCTTTGGAGCTTTAATAAGAGTATTTCATTCTTCTTTGGTATTTGGAGTCTGTTCTGTATATACATATTATATTTTGTTTTATAATTATGACTAATTTTATTGGCGTGTCTGTGCCAATAGGAAAAATTGAGTTTCTTAAATTAGGGTTGCTGTTCTGACTTTGATAAATTAATAAACGTTCCTGAAATGTTTTATGATAGATAGCATAAATAATATTGTTTTTTTCTAATTTGGAGAACATTTCAGGTATAAATGTATCCTTGTAACTCTTAATAATGAGAACACCCACAAATTGGTTTTCATAATTGGACCAAAATTGTTAAAAAAGTTGTGTTCAGTTTGCACTTGTTTATCCAAAAATAGTATAAAAATAGTTATTTATTCTTAAAATTCATATTGAGTGTTTTTAGAGTGTATTACTGTTACTAATGAGTGTATTTTACGATTAAATTGAATGTATTGTACAGTTTATCGTAATTTAATAAATACTAAACCAAAGATAATTAGTTGTTTTTTTTATTTACTAAATAAAAAGTATCATAAATTAATCATGTTCTTCAATGACGGAGATACTATTTAATTTGTACTCTGAACAATCTAAGGCAAATCGTGTTATATACCCCGTTGATAATGGCACAATGCACACGACGTAGAATTTGCCGTGCTGCAAATTTTTTGCAGACGTGCGACATTGAACTAAAATTAACTGCAAATCTACCGTATATTGATTTCGGTACATGCAGCAGAACTGCTATAACGTGCGTCAAATTGTACGCAGAGGCAGTTAAGTATACAAATAAATTTATTAAGAGGAACATAATACCTAATTCTCGGAAAACCAGAAAAGCTTCAAATAGGATAAATTGAACGTTGTAATTTACATTGATACATTCAGTCAAAAAGAGCCACCAAATTGCAACATTGGCCAAAACTGTATACTTATATTGCAGATATAAAAGTAAATAATTTTTCAAAAAATTCCTACAACTAGTCAAATCGAAATTAAGAGCTGAAATTCAGCAGAGGTGTTCACCTTTTTATTAGTGAGGACTGGGTATATGGGTTTTAAAAATACTATTTTTAATACGATTTTAAACGTATTGCTTATTTGTCAAGATACAAATATTTTCTTGTTTGCAATAATTTTTATTTTCTATCAATTAGGGTCTTTAAACGGATTCTTGGTCAACACTTCTTTTACCAATACTAAATAATTTTTCGATATAAATTTCAATCGAGTTTTGCGTATTGAAATTCATACTTTTAAAATTTTATTATGCTCTTGAAAATCAGATAATTCTATTTGACTGATGCGAGAAGTGTTAATAAAAATATTAAAATTAAACCTTCTAAAATATCTTTATAAATAAATAATTAAAAAAAAGTAAAGTAAAAATTGACAATCTGCAAGTTTGTAGGGTGTTCGAACCTCCTTAGGGGCGGATTTGGGTTTAGTGTTGTTGGGGGTAATAAACCACAACAAATATTGCGAATTTGCAGATATTTTTCGGAATACGAAAACTTGATACTTGCATCTGTAAGTCCGCCATATTTGCAGATCTGCAAAGTTGCAGACGTTCTGTAATCTCACCCTTTGGCGATAATTAACTGTCTTCAGTAAGTAACTTTCTTTATTTCTAAATAGGGCTTCCAAATGTTTTCATATATTCATACTTTATATCCGAAATCGGACAAAAATTAATAAATTTTGTAGC
The DNA here is from genome assembly GCA_927349885.1 of Psylliodes chrysocephalus. NCBI lineage: Eukaryota > Metazoa > Arthropoda > Insecta > Coleoptera > Chrysomelidae > Psylliodes > Psylliodes chrysocephalus. The sequence goes on along the minus strand of OV651826.1, from coordinate 24,851,279 downwards.
CAATCTAATGACTTTGGGTATATTTATAATAGATTGATGTTAAATTTATCTGGTTTCCTGACTTTTCATGTTAGACAATTTGACAACAATGCCTCAAATTATAAAAATTACATGTCACAGCACATATCTATCAAAAAAATATTAATTAATATAACGCTTAGAAAACTCGTGGCATTAGCTGTTTTTCCTGCGACGTTCTCATCGACAGATCGTGTTAAGCACGTGTAAATACATTACTAAAATCAACCCAATTTTTCATGAAAATTCATGCGTAGAAATTTTACATAACCTGCATTGGGTATAATACGTGAACAGATTTACTACATTACGCGACAGGTACGGAATTTTCAAGTGAATCTACGGAATCGATACGACTTCTCGCCTTATTACATAATGCAATTTGAAATTTTTATTTGAGTCTAGGCCGCCCCTGTTTAATGTATGTAAGCGCATATGTAAATATGGCGGGTTGTCTCTGATATGGCAGATACACGATACTTGTTTCTCAACATCATTGGGTTTATGTAAATTAGGCCAGAGACATTAGGCTTATCCTGTCAACGTGGATGTTTTGTTTTGGTTATGGTTATTTTGTAGGTTAGCGGAAATCCGAAGGGCTATTTATTATAAATTAAATGTAACATTCCAACAGTACAGTATTAATTGTATCTTTTAGTAGTATTTATCAATATTTATTTGTATATATAATATATCTATAATGTCGGTTGAAATTAAAACTGAAAAAGTTCACCCAACTGTTTATATTGTATTTTTATCATTGTTATTAGATTTGTTAGCATTTACTATGATCCTGCCTCTTTTGCCTTCATTATTGGATCATTACAAAGCAAATGATGGTACCGGCCTATATCACTGGCTTTCCAACTCGATTCGTGGATTCCAGGTCTTGGTCGGTGCCCCAGAAAAATTCAATTCTGTTTTACTTGGAGGAGTCTTGGGCTCTCTGTTTAGCTTCCTACAATTTTTAGCTGCACCTGTGTTCGGAGGAATGTCCGATGTGATGGGACGAAGGAAAGTTATGATAATATGCCTTGTAAGTACTGGTTCCTAATTGTTTTTTATAATTTATTGTCCTTTATTTTCACAGCTGTTGATTGAAAAATCATATAAAACTAAACTGTATTATTTTTTGACTCATCATTTTAAGTTTTAAATCCATCTGTTAAACATTCATTACTACTAAATGATTTAAAAAACAAAATTCAAACGAATAAGTTGCTTAGGGCCATTTGCACTGCTAGTCATTTTTAAATAGGCTTGAAATTATATTGTTAAAGCAAAAATGCCAGTGTAAGCTTGGCTTATTTCTTAACGACTCCAGAAATGGCCCTTAGTGTACTTCATTTTCAATAGAATATTAAGAAGTCAAGTATTAATATGATTTTTTTGATGTGTATTATGTATTACTTTGCTATAGCTTCCCATTGATTTGAATTTTAAATAGTGTGTTAATTTTTGTTCTATTTTAAATAATGTCTCTATTAGTCTTTCAGTTTTATATATTTGGAAAACAGTTTTAGAAAGTTTTATTATTTATTATATGACAATACACACTCATACTCAGATATTTATCCTATTATTTTAATATTATTACATTTGACAATTGGAATTTATTTCCTTTATTTTCATATTATTCTGAAATTAAAAACAAAACAAATATTTTTTAAATTAGATTATTTTTATTTTATTATTGTAACATTCATTGAAAAGTACTTAGGTACATAAAGCTTATAAAAAAACTACAATCTCAATCCAAGAACAAATGATTGTATGAAATTTAATTTTGTGTTTTAATTCAGTTATATTACCAGCTATTATGACAATTCTAGAATAATCTTTATATATGGTGAGGATTATATGAGGATTAGGCCAAACATACTAATAAATTGTTGTCCCAGAAAAAGATTAATTTGTTTTTATTCCTTTTTGGCAGTAATGTCACAATATATTTAAAAATAATTATCAAAATTGGCATAGGGGTATAACTTTGGCAAAGGAATATTATTTTATTTATTATTTTACATTTTGGTACCACCACATGAGTGATTCGTGATGTGAAATTGGGTCATACCTATTCTTGTGATTATCCATTTTTACACCCTGTATCTCTTTCCACAGCTACATTTTAATAAAGCATGTTTGTTCCAACATATTTTGGTCCAACATATGAGTTAAAATCCAACATAGCTGTGAGTCATCTAATGTTTTACTTTGTTTTTGTTTTGTTTTTCAAAGTAATACATATCTAATAGAAAATTCAAAGGTTTATAAACATCACTAAAGTTTGGGTCTACTAATAATAAGGGAGTATAATTAGACCCTTAGATGGGAAAAAGTGTACAACTGGAAAGAATTTCCTATATATTTCCTTTTTATATTTGTTCTCAAAATAATTGCCATATATGGGAACTTATTGAATATATATTAATATTTATTTATTTGCAATTGTTATTTACTAATAACAATAATACAAAAGTAATATTTCACTGGGAGGCTGGATACCTTTCAGCAGGTGTTTGACGATTTGATAACCTGCATGACTTTGATTAGCTGGGAATATGGCTGTCTCTAGACACCTCTCGGGAACAAGTTAGGGGCCCCTGGATGATGCACAATGGGCCTAATGAGGCCTAAGTGCACCTTACAAATACAGATAGCATTACTTTGTATTATTTCTTAAATAAATATTATTATCATTAAAAATAAAAAACAGAAACCTATTTTTTAGTCTTCTCTTTTGTGAGTTTTGTGTCCTTTAAAGGGCCGTTTATAATTGATCATTTCTTGTTTAATACAGCAGATATTTAATTTGTGATATGAATGCAATTTTGTTTCAGGTGGGAATATCACTGTCATATATAATTTGGGCTCTTTCTAGTAATTTAATAATATTTATTATAGCAAGAGTTTTGGGAGGAATCAGTAAAGGAAATGTGTCTTTAAGCATGGCTATAATTACTGATGTTTCATCTATTCAAACTCGAAATAAAGGAATGGTAAGGATGATCTTGGGGGTGGATCATTATTATTATTATTATTTTTCAATAATTTTTTTTATGGAAACTGGGTTTTAAAACCTTTTATTACTAAAAACAATCGGTTTTGGATAATTGGCTAAACTGATATTGACATTTTTAGGCGTTAGTGGGAATTGCGTTTTCATTAGGTTTTATCATTGGACCATTAATTGGTGCAGTTTTTGCTGTTTGGGCTAAACAAAGATCAGACCAGTGGTTCATTGTACCAGCGTTGTTCGCTTTATTATTATCACTGATTGATTTGGCTTTTTTTGTGTCTTTCTTCAAGGAAAGCTTACCCAAGGTAATGTCACATTTTTTTGCCTGATCTGCCAAATGCAAAGCTGACATTAGATTTTTCTAGGAAAAACGCGCCAAAGATGTAGGAATGACGTTTAAAAAAGTTAGAGAGTTGATAAATATAAAAGATTTATTCCAATTTACCGCAGTTACCGGAGTTCCTGAGCAGAAAAAGAAAAAATTGCAGTTATTAGGATTGGTATATTTTGTCTATTTGCTGATATACAGTGGACTAGAGTTTACTCTTACATTTCTCACACATCACGTCTTCAACTATACAGCCATGCAACAAGGATGGATGTTTTTTGTTATAGGTACTTATACTTATTGCTTAATTAATGTAGATAATTGTCTTTACGGTACATGATACATTTTATATTAATTAAAAGGGTATTAAAATAAGATTTGTAAACAATAAATGCGCAAAAAGTATATGAACCAAATACTATGAGTAATTAAATTAATTTTTTTAGGGCTTGTGATGGCTTTGATACAAGGTTCATATGTTAGACGAATACATCCTAGTCAAACCAAAGTAATTGCAGTTAGAGGGCTGTGGCTGATTATTCCGTCCTTTATTTTTGTAGGCATAGCTTTTGAATTCTTCATATTATACCTTGGATTGTTGTTTTTCTCTGTTTGTAAGTATATTTTTTTTATGTAAAGTTTCAAATTATATAATGTTCGTCAGTGTAGTGATACTTGTACTAATTTGTAGCGTGGTTATAACTGGAGTATTAAGTTGTTTTAGTGCACCTATAGCTGTTGTTTTTTTTCTTAAATTGTAGATAGGTAATTTGGTTTCTAATAATTTGGATAAAAATAATTTTTTAGTTGAGATTAGAATTACACAGCATTGCATCAACAGTCTTAATTTCCCTAGTTAGTTCTACAATCTCAATGTAAATCGGTTAGTAGCTTTTAAAAATTATTTTATAGCAACAGCGATGGTTGTTCCAAGTGTAATGACAATGGCTTCTGAATACGGTACTGAACAACAAAAGGGTACCGTAATGGGCATTTTCCGGTCTTTGGGAGCATTAGCTAGAGCTGTGGGTCCAATTTTTGCCAGCATAGCATTCTGGAGTATTGGATCCAAAATAACCTACATCACAGGATCTATATTATTAATATGGCCAGCATTAACATTAAGTAAACTCAATTAATACTTAATTTAATGATCTCTAGGCGCTGTTAATTTAATTAATTTATATATTTTTACTCATAGTTTTATTTATGGAGATTCCTGGTGATAATTTAAGTCTTCTTAAGTAGGTACTGATTACTATTTTGTTCAAACGTAAAAGCATACTAAAAATATTGTGATGTATGTACTTATCTATACATACAAGATGTACATTGGATCAACATGTTTTTATAGATGGATATCAACATTTTAAATACATTCCTAATCGAATAATTAACAATTAGTTAGTAAAATCTGGAGACCTTTAAAACAAATTGGAACTAAGCATGATTTTCATGAAAAACGAAACTCGAATCATTATACCAATTAAATGGTTAAATAAAATTAGCAAAATTTAGCGTTGACAACCAGTTTCGGCTACAGAGCCATGATCGGGGCTAAATTATTGTTTTTTTTTTTTAATTGATAACTAATGCCAAATTTTGTTAATTTTATTTCACAATTAAATCGATGTATTTATTTTACTCGACCTAAATTTTTATAAAACGACATGTATATTTACGGCAATAAAACATTGTAAATTTGAAATGTAAAAATTGTAGTGGTATGATTTTACTGATTTTTAAATTAACTCACCAGCAATGAGAGTTTTAAAACTGCTTGTAATGTAATATCTGAGACTGAGTAAAACAATGTGATATTTTCAAACTGATGTGATATAAATGTCTACCGTAGAATGACTAATAATAATGACGTTAATTTCAAAATCTATATATAGGCCTTAAAAGTTTTTAGAAACCCCTAAACTAAAAAAAATTACCTCCCGAGGCTGTTTTAAAATCATTTTTGCAAAGGCAATTACCGCGGCTTAAGGAGTTTAGTGTGGACCCAATAATTTAATATTATTTCTGCTTCCAACATTATTTGTTTATAGCTACTTTTTTCCAACTTTGGAGAGATTCTAAAAACTTTTAGTGTGCCACCTGTATACATCAATTTTTTTTTAATAGTCAGACATCTTTAAATGTATAAAAATTTTATTTTACATCACATGAATATTTATAACGTTATGTTTTAGTTAAATGTTTTAAGTTTCTTGACAAACATCACAAAAAATGCTGTATATAAAATGCACTTTTTAAATAATTACTCTAATAAAAAATATCTGAACGTTATTTTGCCGTAATAATGTGTATAGAACAAGAGCAGCACCAGGGGGATTCTCAGTAACATTTAGCATATTTTTTTAAATAAAAGATTCATGGATTATAAAAAAAAAATATGCCCCGCCTCCCCCCCTGGAGCCGCACTTGGTATAGAAATGGTTTGTGTTAATTTACAATAAGATTTTTTAGTAATTATTTCTGGCATTTGGGTCAATGTGCATCATTGTTTTATTGTCTACTCAATTTTAACAGTACTGTTTGATACGTCCTCTTCCATAATTTTAGGATCTTCTAGTTAATTAATAATAGAAAGTTAAGTAAAGGTTCTGAATTCTTAGAAATCTCATGAAAATTCCTCGAGTATTAAATTTATGATAACGGAGAAAATGACAATCTTTATTCGGAAATAAAGCAAACAATATTTTTTTCATTAAAAGTGACAAAGATTTTAACTGTTATTTCCAGAAAAGGCTAAATTAATATATTTTTTTTATCTATTTATAGATTAATTATAAATATTGCATTTAAACTCTTCACGATACATGTATTTAAATGAGATTACAATTATAGAAGCTGCAGGAAAGTTAATTCTTTAAATTTTGTATTAAATACGATTTATATACTGTATTTAAATTTCGGGTTTGAGAAATAGCTGTAAACAGTGTTTATATATTTTTAAAATTAATTTAGGCTCGAAGGGAGATATTTTATATTTTAAATATATATTTTTTATGTCTTAGCTAAAAGCGGACGTTGCATTTGATAAAATTTCCATTTTCTGAGTTGTTAAATAGTTAGATTTATTATGTACTGTAAAACGAATCCTCTGAAATAGGTATACGTTTTATATTTTTTGTTAAATGTTTTACCTCTAATACATCTTTATTTTTTAATTTGTGTTTTATTTATTTAAACCCCCTTACTTAGGGTTAGTACTAGAATGTCACGAAGCAATGAAGGAAGTATCCATCAACAATGTAATCATCTTAAGATGAATCAAAGGTCTCATCATATCGAAAGGTAACCCTCTTGCTGATTCACTAGCCAAGAAGGCAGCGAACCAAATACTTTTTGAACTTTGTCCTTTTATTGGCCTGACAACATTGGTAGTGACAGACCTAATTAAAGAACATTCTCTTGTGAAATTCAGGGAAAGATGTGATGAAACAAAAAACTGCAGAGTTGCCAGGGAGCATTTAAGTTATCCTGACAAAACTACAGCAAACAAATACTTGACTATGACTAGAAAGAATCTGCGACTGATCACAGGTATTCTGACAGATCGTCAACTACGAAAGCATCTCCATATCATGACAGACAGGCAGCCTTTAAAGCACTGAAAAGGATAGAAGTACAATCTAAATCAATATTTGATTGCCAACAATCCCTCCAGGCCTTGATAGAACATAACACGGTCACCCTTGAATGGGTGCCAGGACATGAGGGAGTGTTCGGAAACTAGAAAGCAGACCTCCTAGCAAGGAAGAGAGCGGAAAAAACTCTTATTGGACCAGAACCCACATGGTATCTCATACCAACATGTTAAATGGGTGTTAAAGGAACAAATAAATAGAGAACACCATAGGCTCTGGTTGGAACTTCCTGGACTTGGACAGTCAAAAAGATTCATAGGGGGGCCATCCACGAGCAGACAAAATCAACTGCTAAACCTTAGCAGAAACGAACTCAAGGCCATAATAGGACTCTTTGCGGGACACTTCGGCCTTAGAAGACACCTAAATCTCTTAGGGATATCTGATGACTCCCTATGTAGAATATGTGAGGAGGAGGAGGACGAAACTGCTATTCACGTACTATGCCACTGTCGGAACCTTAAATGGGAACTGGATTGGTACTTGGGGGAACAATATCCGGAACCTGAAGAAATCGCGAAAGCGCCCATCAGACATATTCATGAATTCATCAAGAAAATCAATCTGATGGGATAGAAACTGTGAGGGGTACAATAAGCCTAGAGCTTCAGTACAAGTGGGCTTTGAACCACGTCCTAATTCAGATAGATAGATCTCCATATAATGGGGTTGTCAGAATCCGCACTCTGTTGGGGATACAAACAAGAAGCTGAGACCATCGAGCATATCCTCTACGATTTCCGGATGCTCTCATTAATTAAAAGATTTGTGTTCGGCGAGTATCAGCTAACACCGGCCTATATAAAAGAAGCAACCTCTTGGCAACTACATTCAATCTGCAGGCTGGTTCACGAGCTAGGAGATGCCTATTATCTTATGAGGAGTATAATGAGGCTCAAGTGCCGTGGGGGCAACCTACCCTCTACACGTTACAGATAAAGACATATAGAACCCCTTACCAGAAAAATCGCTTTTATAGAAGAAAATATTGTGAAAAGTTCACGTCTCTGCCATTTTTGAGATATAAAAATTACCCACATTCTCACCACCGTTATTTTTATGGGTGTCTAAATACCGATTTTCATGTTTTTTGGGTTCTTAATTCGGTTTTTCTACTCGTTAAACAAATTGTCCAAACTCCTTTTCATTTTTGAAAAATGGTAGTGTTACTATATTTTAAAAGAAGTTCCAAATTTCGTCATTCCGGTGACGTCCTTTTAATTTTATCTTCTGTCAGGACGTATGGAAGAAAAGACTGTTTTATTGAGAGAACAAATTATAAAAATTGTGGAGATGCCACTACAAATTGAGTTTGTTTCTCGTATATCTCATCACCAGATCTTGAACAAATTTTTAAGGAACTACCTCTGACGTACCTCCTTTCTAACAAAAAAATCGGACAAAGTGGTAAAGAATTATCGCTGAAGATACATAAAAAAATATTCAGACGAATTGAGAATTTCCTCCTTTTTTTGAAATGTTAAAAACAAGTTATAAAAGTACCCCTTCTAACAAAAAAAGAATCATAGAAATCGGACAACGTGGTAAAGAATTATTGCTAAATATACATACAAAATGAAGAGTTTGATGATTCTCACATGGATCCCATTATCAGATATTGACCAAATTTATGTGGGACCACCCCTGATGTACATCTTTTCTCATAAAAAAATTATTTTAGAAATGGACAAAGTGGTAAGAATTATCACTGAACATAAAAAAAATAAAGATTTTTATGATTTTCTCATGGACCCAACTATTAGATCTTGACCAAATTTTTTATGGGATCACTTATGAGTATCCCCTTTTTAACAAAAAGAATCATAAAAATCGAACAATGTAAAGAATTATCACTGAACATACATAAAAAAGTATATATATTTAGACGAATTGAGAACCTTCGTTTGAAGTCTGTTAAAAACAAGGTATAATTTTAAAAAACCGACTCTAAATAGTGTAGATGTTATCACAAATTGAGTTTGCTTATTTTCTCATAGATCCAACTATCAGATCTTAAAAAAATGTAAATGGGACTACCGCCTAGACCCCCTTTCTAACAAAAAAAAATCATAGAAATTGGACGTGGTAAAGAATTATCGCTGAATATACATAAAAAATGAAGAATTTGATAAATTTTCTAACGTATCCCATTTATGAAATTTTGACCAAATTTATATGGGAGCACCCCTGGGTAGCTGTTCTTGAATTCGAAGGATACAAAACCGGTTTTTCCTCTTTATCTGCAACGCACAATTTTTGTATTTTTGTCTCACTCTTTCCTCCAAATTTCTACTTCCTGAGATTCAAGAATCTCACAAAAAAAGAATAATAGAAATTGAACAATGTGATAAAGAATTTTCGCTAAAAATACATAAAACAAAAAAATATTCCGACGAATTGAAAACCTCTTCCTTTTTTAAGTCGGTTAAAAAAACTTATTTATTGGCACCATAAGTACAAAATCGCCAAAACAATTTTTTTTATAATTATTAGAGATGAATAGATGGATTAAAAGAATTGTATGGCTTATTGATAAATATTTTGTGCTATTTTTGCATTACAAGTATGTAGTGTTCTTTTTAATATTGCATTTTGGCATTTTTGACGCGATATGCGAATCGACCATAATCCTAGTCAATCTGTCTTTTATTTTTCTATGATCTAGTTACCCATGAAGATAATTTTTATAGCTGTCATTCTCGCAATTACCAAATTTGGTTTTTTCTCTTTTGATTAGGCGAGTGTCGTGAATTGTAGTGTCGTCAACAATTATTGTGTGTGGTTTCAAATGAAACTCAAGAAAATCTACAGGTAAATCTAACAAATTTACAATAATAGCGAAACTTATAATAATTATCTACTGCTGCCTATTTTTCATGTAGCGATTTATGACCCTTATGACATTGAGAAATATAGCCGTTTAAGGATATTTATAGGTACCTATCAACTTTTATTATAATTTTTTTAATGTAGGTACCTACATACACGTAAAGTTTTTACAAAATTCGTATAATTATTTTTAATTTATTTTACGCAGTAATATATTTCCACGGTAAACTAGATCGTCCCAGTCAGATATCATACATTTGACATTTTTTAGAATATTCTAGAATAATGGCCGATCAAAGATCGGTCAAATAATGTTAAATCGACAAAAAAAATGAAATAACTTCAATTCAAAATGATAAGTATAATACCTATTTGTTTTTGTTCTATAGATCATTTTCATATTAATTTTACCTTTATTAAAATTAAATTGTTATAAGATTGTCATAAAAATATTACATCGACTGAAGGTATGCGACGTTGCCATATCGACAAAAATACTAAAATATCGGGGATTTAATTGAAATGATGGGCTAATATTATTTTTACAAAACAGTGTGATTGGTTGGCTTATTTTTGATATTCTTGTCTTCGGTTTGACACTTTTTAGTCTCTAATATTTACTATAAATATTTCACTCTAATTTTATTTTTACAACTGCTGATGATCTTAATATACACATTTCTAGGTACTTATAAAAAACGCATTTTTTAAATATTCTTTATTAAAATTTAGCACATAACACTAATTTAATGTATACGATTTTTTCTAATCTTGTTTTAAATCTAACTGCAATACTTCATCCCCAATCTGGGCTTCAGAAATTTTCATTTGGTCTGCCAGTTCGCTGTTGTTGAGCCGCAAAATCTGATTCTGCGTCCGAACGAGTTGATGGTCGTAGATTTTTTGTTTTAAGTCAGAAACCTTGTCTGTTTCTGCGACGTCGATAGTGATGATTTTTCCAATAGGAGTTTTTACACGGAGAGAAGACATTCTGAAACAAAAAACTACTACTAAAATAAACATTTGGCTTTGTATAAAAATAAAAATACATATAGGTAGATACCTAAGATTTATAGCCTAATTCAGAGAGTCTTTAAATTTACCCACATGTAAAACCTTAAATATAAACGGGATGAATTTGACGAAAAAGTTTTAATAATTTTGTTATTCATAGGTTATTTGCTTCTAAATAATTTTTTTTGAAATTATTCATTATTTTCACTATTTTCCTTAAACATCTTGTTATTCCCCATTTGAGCTTTTCAAAATATTCATGGAATATTCTTAAATGGACGTTTTTAAGACATCCTGATAATTAAAAATGGACGTTCCAAAGACGTCCACGTTCGTGAAATGGACGTTGTAAGGATGTCCTGAATGTCCAAGCAGGACGTTTTTAGAACGTCCATAGACGTATTTGTGTTATCTGGGAAACGTTATTATAATGAGTGCCCAATAGAGTTGGGCGTTATTTCACGAACTAAAATATTTAATAATTTTATTTTTGGTAAACCAACATTCTTTATATGTTTTTCTATCAATTTCTTAAATGTTTTCCAGAAACATATTAATGAATATTTAATTTATTAGTGATTTGAGGAATCATAACCTTATTTATTTAATTTTAATAAATCGCAGTAACGATGCAAAGTGTGATTAAAAAATCACGGCTTCGCCCAACTCTACTTTTTCTCGAAATTGACGTTGACGTTCATATTTTTAACGATTTACATTTAAAAAGGTTTTATGAATATGGATATAAGTTATTTTGTCAGAATTGGCTACTCGTTTTATTTTTTTATCACACAGGAACTACAGAGGAAGAGTTTCCAGGTAAAGGTATTGTTAGATTAATACAGAAAATTAATTGGTGCTTTTACATTAATCAGTGATATTTTCCATATACATATAAAAGATTATTCATACATAAAACTAGCAACACCTAGATTGAACATCTATAGGCAAATTTCCTTTTTTTACATCTCTTTAGAAAAATTGTATTGTGGTCTTTGGAAAAATAATGTGATTTTTCTCACTTTCCGCATAATCCTTCAAAATTAAACATATAATTGTTTCTTATAGTCCCTCATCTGACTGCAAACAGGTACTATGTCCCGGTGGCATGAGCTGTCGTGTAATTCAAGGTAACCTCTTGCTTATCGATAAATTTTTTTTGCTGGCAATGAAATAATATGCTTCTAGACGTCTCTAACAATAAAAAAAATCACTTTGCAAGTATTTGTTGTCGCCCGGTTTTTCTACTTTCGGTGTAAGTGGCAAAAAATCCTTGCAAAGGGATTTTTTTGTTGTTATAGACGTCAAGAAGCAAATTATTTCAATGCCAGTAAAAAACTAAAAAAATCCATCGATAATCAACATTATTTTGAATTTGACGGGCTACACGACAGTTTCCATCACCTACACCAAATTATAACTAGAATAGAGATATAGGTATAATGCTTGGCATACTATATTATACTATTCACAGTTTAACATATCCCCTCCTTAATCCCCTTTTCAATCAGATTTTTTTCAGAATCAATAGGCTTCTGAGTTAGGATTTATTTCAATATTTCTACCCCCCTTATTCCCTCATTTTAACTTAAATTTTTTTCAGAATCAAGGGGCTTCATGCTCTTGTAGAGCCTTGATTTTTACTAAAAATTTCATGTTAATATCGCTTTTCGTTTTGATTTGATTTATGATTTTTTTTTTAATTTCAATCCCCCTTAACCCCCCACATTTTTAATCAGATTTTTTTCAAAATCATAGGACTTCTTCCTCTTATAGAGCTAAATTTTTACTAAAAATTTAAGTTGATATCATTTTTTGTTTTTGAGTTAGTACTTTTTTAATATTTCAACCCCTCTTGACCCCTATTTTTATTCAGATTTTTTCAAAATCAATAGGCTTTATTCCCTTATATAGCTTGATTTTCCCGTAATTTTCAAATTGATTTCGTTTTTGACTGACAAAAAACGTAACATCGGACGGATGGACGGAACCAAATGCATAATACTCTTCACGAACTGTGTGAAGAGGATAATAAAGTAATAAAAATGTACACTTTGCTATAGAGTGATCCACAAAAAATATTTCTAAAGATACGATCATGCTTCTAGACGTCTCTAACAATAAAAAAAATCACTTTGCAAGTATTTGTTGTCGCCCGGTTTTGCTACTTTCGGTGTAAGTGGCAGAAAATCCTTGCAAAGGGATTTTTTTGTTGTTATAGACGTCTAGAAGCAAATTATTTCAATGCCAGTAAAAAAGTAAAAAAATCCATCGATAATCAACATTATTTTGAATTTGACGGGCTACACGACAATTTCCATCACCTACACCAAATTATAACTAGAATAGAGATATAGGTATAATGCTTGGCATACTATATTATACTATTCACAGTTTAACAGATCCCCTCCTTAATCCCCTTTTCAATCAGATTTTTTTCAGAATCAATAGGCTTCTGAGTTAGGATTTATTTCAATATTTCTACCCCCCTTATTCCCTCATTTTAACTTAAATTTTTTTCAGAATCAAGGGGCTTCATGCTCTTGTAGAGCCTTGATTTTTACTAAAAATTTCATGTTAATATCGCTTTTCGTTTTGATTTGATTTATGATTTTTTTTTTAATTTCAATCCCCCTTAACGCCCCACATTTTTAATCAGATTTTTTTCAAAATCATAGGACTTCTTCCTCTTATAGAGCTAAATTTTTACTAAAAATTTAAGTTGATATCATTTTTTGTTTTTGAGTTAGTACTTTTTTAATATTTCAACCCCTCTTGACCCCTATTTTTATTCAGATTTTTTCAAAATCAATAGGCTTTATTCCCTTATATAGCTTGATTTTCCCGTAATTTTCAAATTGATTTCGTTTTTGACTGACAAAAAACGTAACATCGGACGGATGGACGGAACCAAATGCATAATACTCTTCACGAACTGTGTGAAGAGGATAATAAAGTAATAAAAATGTACACTTTGCTATAGGGTGATCCACAAAAAATATTTCTAAAGATACGATCATGTTTCTGATAACTACGCACCGCTCTAAAATAAATTCAAACTGAACACTTAAAAAGAAGAAGAATTGCACGATCCGACTAACTTTAATTTTGCCAAGGGCCATTTTAGAAACATTTTTTTGAATCGTTTCATATATCTAATACTAATAAAGATGAAATTAGTTATGTAAAAAACACCTCTCATAAAATGAAAGGTAGGTACAATTCCTTACCTCTAAAAAAGCTATATTTAAAAAAAGATCGGATTAACACTTACTTGTATTTGTTTTAAATCAAAAACCAACAAAATCGTACTGATTTGCAATCAACTTTTAACAATAAACTGTCTTCACTCCTACAGACTTTTATATTGTACCTATTGACCGCAAGTCTACCTTGTGGAAAATTGTTTACATATTTTTATTTTTAGATAAAAATTATCTATGCAATTCTAGAAATGTATTTTTGAGAAATATAATATCAAATTATTATGACTAAAATATAAGAGTAATTCAATATTTTTTTATAATTTACCACTTGAAATTATTTTAAGGGGAAGTGAAAAAATCTACTGGATGTTCAAACTATAATGCATGCAGTTTTGAAAGCTATAAACTATTTTTTTTTATCTTTGTTTTTGAATGTGTTCAAAAAAGTTACTGCATGCTCAGACATGGTCAATAGGTAGTCAAACGCATTCCATTTTTAAAACTAAAATTTTAGAATTTCGGGGGTCAGCTTTACACAGCATTTTTCATTCGTTTGCAGTCACGATATGAAAATTAAAAAAAAAAGGAAAACAAAATTTACTTAAAATTAGTTTTTATTTTTTGCAGTTTTTCATAACATTCTCCAATTTTATACATATTATTATCATGAAGTTTAAATTTCAATTTCTGCACCTATTTCCAAATGGAGAACAGCATCCATGACGTTGGCTTCTGAGATAGTTTGAGACTCGTTGTTGAGTGCTTCATTGTTCAACATTAAGTTCTGCCTTTCGGGAAGGATAGCCTGGGCTTCGTAGATCATTTGTTTTAGATCTGCTATCGTTGCTGTGCCAGGAATTTCCAAGACTATTTGTTTATCCATGGGTGTTACTATAGTGACAGGCATGCTGAAAACAGAAAATATTTGAAATAAATTAAACAGCTGCTATTTTTAGAATGACATGGAAAAACATTTTTATTTTTAAAATTACCGTTTAAATTTGGAATATAAACAGGTTAAAAACCTAAAAAAAGCACATACATGTATGTGACAATTTAAAAGATTTTATTTTGTATTTTATTTATTACTTTCCTATCTGTATACAGATAAGGAAAGTATAGGAATCATGATTTTTTTTAAACCTCCAGTTTTCGACGGATTTTTACGTTTTGGGGTCCCCTGAATTCGTTTTGACTATTTTCTGGATGATGTCTCTGTGTGTGTGTGTGTCTGTATCCACCATAACTCATGAACCGATACAAATAAAAACACCAAATTTTAAACTTAGGCTTTATTCCGGCGTCCAATGAACTGACTAGATTTTGGGCAGAGTCAAAACATCTGGGGGGTACTTTATTGGTGGTCATTTTTATATTTTGAGAAATATATGTTATTTATGTTTGGAGAAGAAAATTCTTCAAATAAAAATTACTAATAATATTATTATCAATATTTTTTGTTCCATACAAAATTTTCCTAAAATGGTCGGTATTCGAGAAATTTGAAATGTAAAAAAATAATTTTTTATAAAAAATGTTCAAATAAAATTTGTTTGTAATATAATTCTCTATAATTTTTATCCTATACATAATTTCTCTAAAATGAACCGTATTTGAGATATTTGAGAAAATGTGTAAATTTCGAATTTTGAAGAAAACTCAAAAACAGATAAAGGAAAAAACATTAAATTTTAAACTTAAGTTTTATTTCGGCTTGACGTGAAATGATTAGATTTTGGACAAAGTCGGAACATCTGGGGGGTAATTTATGGAAGGCTGTTTTTATATTTTATGGAATATATCTGTTATTTATGTTTAAAGAAGAAAATTGTTCAAATAAAAATTACTTCTAATATTATTATCTATAATTTTTGTTTTATGCCAAATTTTCCTGAAATGGTCCGTATTCGAGAAATTTGACAAAATGTGCAAAATTCTGATTTTTGAGAAAATTGTTAAACTAAAAGTTGTTTGCGATATATAATTTTTGTTTTTACATGATTTTTATAAAATGGACCGTAATGGAATAATTGGAGGAAAAGTGCTAAATTAAAATTTTTCAGTATTTTCGTTTTCAATGAATATCTATAGAAAAATGTTTCGAGTTAGATGTATGTGGAAAATGTATATATTTAGTTTATCCTCTAAACATTTATAGAGTTGCTACAATAGGTTGTACAAAATAACCGGAAAAAGCCTATAATAACTAGATAAGGAAAGTCATGTGTTAGACAAATCAGATTTTTTTTTTCAGTATTCAATATTGACAGATGTTATAGTCCCTCATATGACTGCAAAAAGTGGCACACGTCGTGTTTTTTGTAGCTAGTACAGAGGCGGAAGTGAACAAGATGTACTATGTTCTGGTGGTGGGAGCTGTCGTGTGATCTGTCAAATTCAAAGTAAAGTTGCTTATCAACGAATTTTTTCCTTTTTTGTTAGCACTTAAATCTATGCTTCTAGAAGTCTATATTATTAAAAATCCCTTTGCAAGCATTTTTTTGTCGTCCGGTGTTGCTGTTTCCGGTGTAGGGTTTTCAGCTACAAGACCTGAAATTTCTGTTTTTCAAACGATATTCGGGGTATAGGTTAAACGCGGTTTTTCTGAACTTAAGATGATATTGCAATAATTTGTTCGCCCCCTATCCTTTAGCTGATATGGAGGGGATGTCACCCCTAAAAATAAGGTTACAATTTTATCGATAAAATATAATGGAAATCTACGATTTCTTCTACCATACAAACCCAATATTTAAATATTTTTTAAAACCATTTTTTCAAAAATTTTCGACCTGAACTGTCATAGTTCGGATGTGGGGGATGCTGGGGCATTTAAAAATAATTTTGGACACATTTAAATAAGACCTGATTTACACCGTCTATGTATAAAATTTTTAACCCCTACCCGGAACCAGACACAAACCCAGGAGTACGAAAAAGTACAGTCCGGGGTTTTATAAATGACTGGATTCGGGAACAACATATCAACTATTGGGGAAGCACCCCAAAACAGGCACATGGAAAAGCCTTCATAGGCAGACCATGTCCCAAAAGAACTGGAGAACTACTCTTAATGAATAGGAACCAGTTGAAAGTGATAACAGGGTTCATGACTGGGCACGCCCCAGTAAAGGGACACTTGAACAAAATTGGCATGTACAATGGGGAACTCATGTGCCGACTATGTCACAAGAAACCAGAAACGGCCAAACACATACTGTGCGAATGCGAAGCTCTAGATCGCAAAAGACAGGCTCTTTTTGGACAACCCCAGGTTGATCCAACAACGTATAGAACCCACTCACCCAAGGATCTGTACAAACTTGTACAAGGTACAAAGGTGATAGAGTGGGTGCTATGAACTAACATGGGGTAAAACACAATAAGCCAATAGGCTTCAGTGTTATTCGGAGACACATAGTCAGACGAGCCCAGGAGAGAAGAAAAAAAAAACCCCTACCATCCCCTAGAGGGCGATCGAGGGGTTGCATCTCCAAAAATTAAGTTATTTTTTTGGGGATGCCACCTTTCCATCTTCCCCTAAGAGACGGCGGGGGTAAGTTTTTTAGACAGGAACGTTGTAAATCAGGTCTGTTATAAATCTGACAAAAAATAGATTTTTATCTCCTCTGCCAGGTACCGTAAGTACTTGTACCAATATTGTATGTTTATACAAGAACATATTATACGGTTACATGGAGTGATCTACAAAAAATGTACCTAAAGTAGGCACTGGAAAAATTCACGCATGTCGGAGATTACAGTTCTTATTTTTAAGTATCAGTTTAGATTTAATTCAAAGCCGTACATAGTTGTCATCGATATGACTCTCATCTATCTTTGTCAGTTTGTAAGATTTGCATCCATGAGACTCGTTATAGAATTATAAAAATTGGATTGTTTCCAAAAATAAATATTAAAAGATTTAATAAAAAAAACGTAACAATACAATGTTAATTATATACTTTTATATAATTAATAGAATATTATTGGATTAAAAACATTACTTACTTGATTATATAATATGACAAAGAATTATTTTCTGACTAGTTAACACCTCGCCTAAATGCAGTAAACTGTGGTCCAATTAGTAAAATCTTGGCTTTAAATATCTTTGAACCTTCCTCCGGATCTCTTATTTTTAAAAATCTTGTTTATACATTTCGTTTTTTTGATAAGCGATAACAGAAAAATATCGTTAATCAGGTTGATTAAGATTCATGAAGACGCTTAGTGGAACTTTTAGGAATGAAGAAAGTTATTTATATTTAATTTAGGTTTTACCAATTTACATAGGTTGTAAAACAAATTTAAAAGTCTGATGATCTTGATGATGCGGTACAGTATAATCAAAGAGGCAGTATGCAGTAGAACACCAATTCAAATTCTAACCAGAGAAGCAAGCAACAAAATACAGCTGCCTATAAATGTTTTTTACAAAAAAGTATAAGCGAGGAACAGATTGCAAATAATTCGCAAACTTGTAGATAAAACTATCCATACAGATTTTCACGTCAACTAAAAGGAGAATTACAAGACATTCGTAATTAAACCACTGAAGACTATAACTAGAGGACTATTCAGATTAGTAAAACCAGTTAAACAAGTACCTCCATTAAGATAGCAAAAAACAACTATCTTCGTTGAACGGTTAGCAGAAAATTTATTCAGCCTAACCCTAATAACAATGATGAATTTGTTCAAAACATCTTCTTCTGTGGAAGTAAAAAGAGACATTAGATGTGTAATGTACACAAAGTACCTGGATTCGACCATATTAATTAAGAACTTACCTAATAAAGCCTTAACAACTATTTACAACAATATGCTAAAACAGTTACTTCCCTGTAAGTTGGAATTTCTCATAAATTATTCTAAAACTTAAACCTTCTTCGTATCGGCCAATTATTAGTCTGTTGCCCCTGTTGTCCAAAATATTTTAAAAATTACTATTAAAAAAATTTGAAACTGACACAAACATAGTTATTCTCCCAAATCATGAGTTTGGATTTCCCGAAAAACACAATTCAACTGTGTCAAAAAATTGCTAATCAGATTAAAAGTATTGAAAAAAATCTGAACTGCAGCTTTTGTCGATATAGAACAAGCCTTCGATGAAATTTGACATAAAGGTCTCTATAAATTGAAAATTTCAGTCCCTACATATTACTAACCTATCGTAAAATCTTATCTATCTGGAAACTATTTCCAAACTAAAAATATAACAACGAACTATCCTAAATAAATCCTATCAGATCTAGCGTACCACATCTTTACAGCTAACATCCAGGTGACTACCATCGCTACATTCGCAAACGATACTGCTCTTCCCGCAATAGATGAAAATACCCACAAAATTATCCTGATAGTTTACAGAATCAGTAGACCACCTTATAATTAAACACTTAAACGAAAAATACGACTTTTTCAATCAATTATACCATCAATCAAAAAAGCAAAAATTAATAACTACTTGATTCAAAAATAACAAATTCTTTAGATGCTAGTTAGTAGGAGGCTAGCATACTTCAACATCTTCTCTCATTTAAGAATTTGACTTCTCCAAGACCAACTTCTTTGCCTAAACCGTTAGTTGAGGTTTAAATAATGGTTTAGTCAACATGTCCGCTAGTTGCGCTTCTGACGTTTCTTTTGTAATTTTGATTTATTCTTCATTGACTAATTCCCTTACGAAGAAATGTCGAGTTCGAATATGTTTAGTTCGCCGATGTAGCTCTGGATTTTGCGCGAGTTTAACTGCAGATTCATTATCTACTTTTAGTTCTGGAGTTTCCAATTCCAAAATTTCTTTGTATAAGCGTTTCAGCCAGACGATTTCTCTGCAAGCTTCACTAGCAACTACCAACTCGGATTCTGTTGTAGATATAGATAGAGAGCTTTGTCTTTGGCTCAACCAGGATATCGCTCCTCCAGAATATGTACATATTACTCCCGTAGTAGATTTTCCAGTAGTTTCATCACCACCATGGTCTGCATCACTATATGCTTTTAGATATCCTATTCTATAATTTGGCTTGTACATAATTCCATAATGCAAAGTTCCTTTGAGATACTGAAATATCCTTTTTACTTTAATCCAGTCATTATGGCTTGGATTTTCTAAATTTCTGGACACTAACAGCATACGCAATATCGGGACGGGTACCAGTCATTAGATAAATTAGAGATCCTACTGCTTCTCGATAAGGCATATTGTCAACAACTGATTCCTTTTTGTCTCCTCTTTTAATTATTGGTGTGGATACCGGATAGCAATTTATCATATGCTGTTTGACTTAATATAATGGCTCCATCTTCGCTGTTTCTTATTTCTATACCTAAAAAGTATGAGGCGGGTTGGACTTCTTTTAAACTTTCTTTATTTGAAACCACTAATCCATCGTCGACATACAGCACTAGTAACAGCAAATCTACCCCATTTTTCTTAATAAATAAACAAGGATCAGCTTCACTTTTTGTAAAATTTATTCTCGTCAGAAACTCGTTAAATCTTTTTTTCCAACACCTTGGGGCTTGTTTTAAACCGTATAAACTTCTTTTCAAACGGCAAACTCTATCGGTTCCATCAGAATATCCCTCAGGTTGTTTCATAAAAACTTCTTCTTCAAGCTTTCCACAAAAAAAAGCGGTGGCAACGACAAATTGAATTGTTGACATTTTCTGGCTAGCCGCGATGAGTGTAATTTCTCATCACTATCAATTGCTTCTTGATAACTAGATGGCTCATTGATTTCTAGTATACTAGCAACTGTGGTTAAAACATAGTCTTCAAACCTTGCAGGTGGCTTAATTTGATCTGTAAATTTTAAATTTCTTGCAAGTTCATTGTATTTGACTGATAACTCTGAAATTTCTAATACTATGAATTTTATTACAGGAATGAACGGCATGGAAGTTTTCCGAGTACACAGGTGAGTGTTTAAAATATAAGGAGGTCAGTGGGAACAAGGTACACAAGCCAAATTTCATTAAAAAATTAAATTTCGTCATACAACGTGTTTATAGAAGGTCCCTAGTAGCATAATGAACCTCACCAGTAAATTAACACGTTGGTGGATAGTGCCAAATGTGGCAGGACGCCGTTCTGCGATCAATTTCCATATAAAATGGTAAGGGGGCATGGTTTCGGCACATTTGAGACCGATTACATTTTAATACAGCCATTTTTATAGGTCCATAATTTTGTTACACGTAACATCCTCCCCGTGTTTTTGTGTATGCGTTTTTTTACCTTGAATTCCTAGTTGAGAATAAAACAATTTTTGATAAATCTCATTTGTTACTTTATTCAGTGCCGTACCCAGAAAATAAGAGGGAGTCCCCTATTTCGACATATTTTATTATATTTGTCAAACAATTAAATAAAAAAGTATTTTAGAGGGCCATAAAAATATGTACCTTAACATTTTAGGGATTCAAAAGGGACCGCTCCCTCCCCTATGACTACGCCCCTGATTTACATAAAAAATTAACAATACTTTTATCGGCGTCACAGCATTTCCCTTTTCAAATGTGGCATCAACTTTCAAACTCCTGTAAATCAATTTTTTTCAAATTCTGAGCGGTTTGCTATACTTTCGAAGGCCATTAATAATAAATACAGTGCGACTAAATAAATAAATAAATTGTATATTGATTTTTCGAGAAATTTCGTGAACCCCCCGAATTTTAAATTTATTTTTTAGTGTTGCTAATTTTGTTTTTGTTATTAACGTATTTACATTTAAATATTATATTATTATGAAATATTAAACAAAAAAGTTCGACATTTTGTCTCTCTTCACAGGTACT